>JAGFBS010000102.1:0-73864 GCA_018397855.1 Boletus reticuloceps
ACATGCCATCGTTGACGTGTATGCACATGAGGTTCAGAGGCGGCGGCAAGGTGTTCCCACGATCATAAAACTGAAATGAAGCAACAGCGGCGCATATAAATTGCTCATCAACCGTTCACCAACGGGTCGTCAACGGGTCGTCAACGGGTCGTCAACGGGTCGTCTCAATGATAGACCTCAAATGCTCACCATTCCAAAGTCAATCAGTATTCGTAGCAGCAGGGCAGATCGGGGGGGTCGGAGCGATTACCGCAACACGCCATCGTTGGCGTGTTCTGCACACGAGGCCGCAGGGCAAGGTGTTCCCACAATCATACAGTGAAGCGAGAGTGGTGCATGTGTATTTTCAAATTCCTATTTATACAAGACAGAACCCTCGATCAGAGATTCCCACATCCTTCGACCAAACCACGTCTGACACGATGAGCGATCTCTTCTTTCCAAACGACAGTCCACCTCAAGAGGAGATGCAACCGATCATGTCAATGCGTTATTTGCCTGATCCAACTCCACGGAAAGAGCTCTTCAGTGTCATGGTCTATAGTGCATCTGGCGAAGGTGTAATAGACACCCCTACCATCGTCCCAGCTTTCTATCATGACCATCTACGTCGTTTCCTGTGGCGACACTCTGTCTACATGGAGTTCGTGTCACGGGATGACATCACCCTCGTGCCAAAGCTCCGCCCACTGTTAGAACGCTACATCTTCTACATGGACGCAGTGGTAGAGGGACTGCTCACCACCGCCCGCAACAAGACATTCGCAAAGGATCCGACTTTCCGTTCCATCCTGTTCAATCAATATCTGGTCGTGGAATATCATGTCGGCCGTCACGAGTTCGATGTCGTTGGAGCATGGAGACAGAGGAATCCAGACATCATTTTGGAGTGCATGACGCTCGATGACATAGGTACACCTCTGGCTCAATCCAGAACGAAATACGCTGAGATCTACCACAGATTTCGACTGTTTCTACAAGAAAGCAGACAAAGCCAATTCAGCGTGGTCTGGCTCGCGCTACAAGTTCATGTACAACAAGGTGGCTGGCCCGGAATGGCAGATATTGGCGGACCTGGCAGCCAAACACTTTGGCATCGACAATCGTTCGTCACGTTTCATTTCCTAGACAACATGAGGTTGATTTCCTTCGGTTGTCCAGCAGTCGCGGGGCCAAAGAAAAAGAAGGGGAAGGGGAAGGGGAAAGGAAAGGCACAGGTCGCCACTCACGCAGGTTGGTGTCCGCCATTCTCTACCGATCACATACGAGTCTAACAGTCGATTCACAGTTGCCGCCGCCGCCGGTCCATCCCGTGCACCACAGGAACAGACCTCCGTTCCAGTGCCTTCCACGTCCACGTCCTCCAATGCCAACCAACCATCTCGTCCTACCATGCCAGCCGTTGGCCCGGTTGCTGGATCATCCCGTAATGTCGTACATCATGCCCCCTCTTCCATCCCTTCTCGTACCTCTTCCGCTGGTCCAGCCAGTAGACCTCCTGCTCGGTCATCTCGCGCCTCTCCCGCCATTGATCCCACCTCTACCCCCACCATCCTCGTACCAGACATGGCTATCATGGAGAGGGCGATCGGTGATGCTAGTTAGTCCTGTGATGTACATAATTCAATGGCATGTCTTCATGCGAACTCAAACAGACCTGGAAATGCATGATCACACATGTCGTCCCCAATATCCAACGGTTCGGAATGCCGGCGGTGCAATGCGTAAGTAGTGGTAGTCGCTGACGCTCCTCGTCTCATCTGTTTCTTGAGCCCCCGATGTTCGTGCTCCTACTACGCAGGTCACAGTCACAGGGCCTATCACTCAGATTGTGCATGACTGTCATCTGGACGAACGCGATCACAGCGAGCCCTTGTCTCATTCTGTGCATCCACGCTTCAACATCTTATCCAGACAAAACTGGAGGGGTGTAGGTATATGTTCAAACCCACACAAGAGTCCAGATCCGGTTCCATGCAGAGAGCCTGCCTCCTCGTTTATGGTACCCACCGACGTTGAGCCGGACGGAGAGACGGAAGAGGAGGAGATCGGGGCAGACGTGCATCCACGCTTTCATCGTTCATTAAGACGAAAATGGACAAGTGTCGGTGCTTTGCATCCTCCTCCATATGATCCCATCTTCACCGAATCCACAAACGACGATAGAATGGAATGGGAGACGGAAGAGAGACGGGCCGATGAATTTGACAGGTCGGAAGCAGCT
The DNA here is from genome assembly GCA_018397855.1 of Boletus reticuloceps. NCBI lineage: Eukaryota > Fungi > Basidiomycota > Agaricomycetes > Boletales > Boletaceae > Boletus > Boletus reticuloceps. Next base: position 2,225 of record JAGFBS010000102.1, read on the forward strand.
CACAGTCCCCCTCCCTCTCCCTCTCCATCGTCGGGAATCTCGTGGAACTGGAATGAGCAGACCGAATCCACTTTTGCACCACTTCCATCCACCACTCCATCTCCCACGGAAGGCTTGCTTGTCGGTTGCACCCCACACACTACCCAATTGTTCTCTACATCCACGCGTGGGGGCTCTGAGAAACCGCCCGATCTGTCGTCGGCTGCACCATCGACCTTGTCGATATTGGATCCGCTTCGCTCCCGATCTGAAGGTACAGAAGACAATACACATGACGTCAAAAGAAACATTCAACAAAGTAAGTCATCTGGGGACTATACAAGGATGCCAACCATTCCCACGGCGGCCTATTTAGATATGACGCGGTCCAGAGATGCTGGCATGACACGGTACACACTTGCGCCTCTCCGAAATCCGGTTAACCGTTAACTGCCCTTGTAGCTCAAGTCCCAGGAGACCCTCAACAACGACGGAATTTACTATGACTTTGCGAAACAGAATGAAGTCCACGCAACTAGGTGAATACCATAACCCTATTGCTTTCTCAGAATTTGAAATGTGAATTTAGAAGAGAACCGCTCTCGTGACTCTGCCATATTGGACAAACAAAGGCCATTTCCATCACCGAAGAAAGGAAGGAAAAAGACTATAGACGAGTCTGAGCCGGAGGGCAAGTTTGAAATGAAGGTTGAGGCAAACACAGATCCATCCTCCCCTTACGATTTCGAGTCTGTTACTCTGATCGTCTTGTCCCAGAATGCGAACACCCAGAAGGACACGGAAAGGCGACAGGTAAGAACCTGGCATAGGGCCTCGACTTCCGGTCGATCGAAGAAGCAGAGGAGCATCGTTCCCACACTGGATGATGCCATTGCTGGACCGAGCCATGTGGCCGCCCTTCGTTCAAGCGACCCACAACATATCAAAGTACAGGCAAGCGCCTTGTCGAGTTGGCTGGAAGATCTGGCGACTCTGTGCGAGAGAGTAGATGCCAGCGTGACATCTCCACACCGTAATGTAAATGTAATGTGTGCACGCCTTCTGTGAGCATCCAACTGATTCATTTAAATCGACATGTGTAGGTACTAGATGGCATGAACATCATACAACATCTTGACGAAAACATGGACGAGATGGAAAATATCAAGAAGGAACTACAAAATGTAAGGGGTGAAACATCACATAAATGTCGACATCGCTGACCTTGGCTGTTATTTGCATACATCTGACAGACCACCTTCAATAGGTCTATGGAACGACTGGGGCAGTATTTCATAGATCTCCGTGATCGGAATGTGACGGTGGACAGTGCAACACAGCAGGGATTCGTGCGTTTAACAAAGTTGTATGAAGGGAAGTCGAAATAACAAAGTCGTCCGTGTTTACATGAATCATGAATGGAATGGAAGACAAAGAGTCGATGATTTACAGAAAGCCAGAATGGCCTTGTGACCGACATGTTGGACAATCATAGTATTCTTCTTCCAGCATGCCACTCACCTCCACCTCCCATCCTTCCAACATGTGTCCATCGATTCCTATGTACTTCCACTGTTTTCCGGTGACTCGATCATTGTGCGATTTCTTCGACTCTTCGAACACCTCCCATGCTCTGCCGACAAGAAGTCCATCGCCCACTATGCCATCATTCTTTCCACGTCGGATAGGCCTACGTAGGATGTCCAAAAAGACATCCAGATGTGGCCATGGTCCCCAACTTGAAAGGTCAGTTTCCCTTTTCACCTGTGCGGGTATTCCATCTGACTCTGGAGGAAGATCTTGGTCGTGCAGACAGAGCACACCATGCCATGTGTTACAGAATCGACAACATCGCTGAGCATCGCGATCTGGATTATATGGCTTTGCACACAGGGGACAGTGGATTATTTGGTCCTGTCAAGGTTCTGACAGTGAGCCGATGTTGCACACAGACAGTCGATCTTTCCATGGGATCTTACAATGATTTGATATGTTCCCTTGACCTCCTTTTCCTTTGCTCTCCCTTTTCCTTTTCCCTTCCTCCTCCCCTTCCCCTTCCCTTTTGCTTTCTCTTGTTCTTGCTGTTGCGCTTTGGGCTCCATCGTCCATCGCCAAAACAGAGCTGCTGGTGGGATGGTTTGATGCTGATATGGTATAGCATCCTCGAAGTAGTGGATGATTTCATCAGCTTGGAAAGATGACAGTCATCGTGATCTGATCCTCTCGAGACAAATGCTCGCCTACATTCGATACAGGCACCATCGATGATGGCTTCCTCAGTGGACAGGACAAGCTCGTTCGTTGCTAGGTCGGAATGAAAGCTGGACAATATCGGATAGCTTCAAGAGGAGGATTCACAAGACATACCTCTCTCCTTTGAGGTCCATTTTGCGATGAAACCACTGTATCATGATCCAAATGTTCTGTGGTCGTTCCTGTCACAAAGACACCATATGTATATCACACCATCCCTCTATCATACCAACCTCATATTGTTCATACCCCATGTTTGTTCATTTCCACTCTGATGTCCTTTATTTTAGCCTGCCAGTGTTCGCCATTGAAGGCGCTGACGGTCACACTAAGAGCATATGTATGGTAATGGTTTGCCTTCAGAAGGGAACACTACTTACAGGTCTTCTCGATAGAATGTATGGGAGTCTGGAAGAACAATAGAATAATCTGTTAATTATCAACAAACTGCTGAACATCCCACTGGCTAATACCATTTGTTTTTTGGTTGATGACTACACACTGTATCAACAAACCATGAAGCGTTTGTAGACCAGCAATGTTACTTACCAATGTATTTCCTGCTCGTCAGAAATCCATGAAATTCATCCATGGTTGGAATCCGGTGTCCTTCTGCTTTATTGGGCATGATGAAATGAAATGATATGGATGGGGATACCAAAGTGGGAGGCTGGCTGGAGACTGACCGTGGCTATTTTATCTTACTCGACTTTCAAACCCCTGAATCAAAAATAGCATTGGATGATGGTCTGGAACGTTTTAATTAGGCTCACTATGATGTCATCATATCACATACACTTAAAAGGTCTAGCCACCGGAGGATGCATGGCACGTCACATCACACACCCAAGAGATGGCAGTCAACAAGACACATCATACACTGTCTATGGATGACGTGCTCCGCAGTCTGCTAGACGTGAACGAGTCCACGAGTTCTGGCCATGCTGACTCATCAGACGAGGGGCATCTTCATACTCCACCCTCCCCAACATCTGCGGTGCTCCCATCCTCCAATTTGGACTCCTTCGATGAGTGGATCACGTACTTGAGCTTGCAGACCACCACCTCCTCTTCAGAAGATGGATGGCCTTTTGCAAATGGTTCATTGCCGTCATCCTTCAATGATGCCTTGGATCGTTTCATGACAGACAAAGAGAACACTTCCGACACACATGCCACCCCTCCACCATCACCATCCTCTCCGGCATCCTCCTTTGATTGGATCTTGGATCAACATTTCACTTCAACATCCAGACATCACCAGTATGATAGTGATGGTGATGGCAGGCAAGGTCGCTAATACGGTTATCAATGTCCATCACGAAATCTGATACTTCATCGCATCATTATAGCATCTCCTCCTGCTCCGTCGTGGTCTAATGGCAGGCCCCCAAAACGAAAGGAACAACCTGGCAGCAAGCTGGAAAGTGATGTCAGACCTTCCAAAATGGTATTGTCCGCCTCTTATAGCCCTTCACTGACATGTGAGTGAATTTGTGTTGAAGTCCTTCAGGAGGCCGAGGGGAAGGCCATGCAAGAAGAGAAAGACCTCACGACAAAAGGCCATCGCGGACGAAGTCAAAGGCAAGTCTCCCATCTGACGATACCGTATGTAATGATAATCTTTCCAATCCACCTGCACACCAAGATATGTATCACGCGTCTTTCTATCGTGAGCTGGAAACCCATTTCCTGTTGCATTGTTTAGATATGAGACATGGTCAAGAAGGCTCTCCAAAGCAAAAGCATACTTCAAGGTTGCCTGTTGTCATCCGAGTTGAACAAGAGGAGAACGAGCCTGTAGAGAACACAAGGTCGCATCGTGGCGAGGAACATTTGCAACATGCCAGGACAGCTCAGAATGATAATAACAGTAGTAGTAGTAGTATGTGATTTCCTTGGATGATCAGATTCAATACATCATAACCTCCTGTCATTTTTAGTCAAAAAGAGAGGAAGGGGAAGGCCACCAAAACGCAAGCCTGGTCGAAGGTTGGCTATGGCAGAGAAAGAGCCAGTTGAAGGAATATCTACAACTTCAGATGTGCCCATCATTCCACAAAAAAGGGTTCCATGGGAACAAGCATCTCCGGTCGCATCTCCATCAGATGTGGATGTGGATGTAGTTCCTGCTGTTTATCATCCCCCTTCAATTGCAATATCTAGACAAGACTTGGGTGGTGAGTGAACTGCATGCCTTTTCTGTCTTATGACCTGAGTCCCCCACCTCCAGCGATCCGATTGTCATCTGGTGCACTGTGGCATACCGCGTACATGGAGCTTCCGACTCTTGCTGACAGACAGTGGCTTGATAGCATCATCTGTGACTTTTATCTCTCTACCATCTGGCATGATGGTCCGAGCGAACCCCTGTGTCGCTATGTCATGATATTTCGCCTCAGGCCTGACCTTCAACTTGGCCCTGCAGAGATCGAAACATATAGATATGAAAACCAAGTACCCACAGAAGCGCCATCTCCATTGATCCCGGTTGCATTCCTGGTCCATGATCCAGATTCAGCACATTACTTTCCTGTAGTGTTCGACTATGAAGCGCACACTGCATACGTGTTCGGAAGAAAGATCAGCAACAACAATCCTGAATATGATTCAAGTTGGGATGCTTGGAAGGGACCGGAACGTTGGAGAATCATATCCGATCTTCATCATTGGACCCCAGGCGACATAGACACTGTCTTTGTGTTGATCAGGGATTGGAAACAGAATGGTTACGACTGTGGACCCATCGCTTGTGCCCTCATCAAAACATGTATGGAGAATGGTCTCGAGGAAACATGGAGAACATTTTCAGACTGCTCTCTTGTGACTCCCGCACCTGTTCCTTGTGGTCACATCCTACGCCTCAATATGCTTGGGGCCGTCCAGCAACGATGCATGACAAGCTTTCAGGACTATATGCACTTCTTGACAGATATGCCCCCTTACTGGAATCACTTGGAGTTAGAGGATGAAACCATCCTACAGATGCAGTCCGGTGGAGACCAGGAACGAGACCGTCGATTGCTGCGCTCCCTGACTCTTGCCAGTAACTTGTGTCGGGACTGCCAACGAGACATTGTCAAAATCACTCGACAGAACTCAAGGAGAAACAAGGAGGAGGAGCGTGAGAGCGATGGTGGTGCTGGCATAGATCAGGAGGAGCATGAATATTCTCAGGAGGAAGGCCAAGGATCTGAACAGGATGCCGCAGATCCAGCCAAAGCTTTGCTAGCTTCGATCAAAAGCCACAGAATACTCCGTGGTGCACGCCTGTGTCGCGCACATATGCCTGCCCATGCCGTGGCTGCTCGTGCTCATGCCATGCAGAAGAACAATGAAGAGACGGGTATCGAAGAAGATCACCATGATCAGGAACAATTGTCCAATGCTGCCAGGACATCGCGCAGGCAAGTCAAGGATTGGCGATTGGGAATAGCACAACGCTTCCCCAGGATGTCTCGGCCAGTGTCCCTTTCTGCCTACAAGGGACAACGGTTTCTCCCACACGATCACCACTACGATGACTATGATGATGGTCCCACCTTGGAGATGCTCCAACGACCAGATGTATATTCCATCTTGACACATCCCTTCAGAAACATGGTACTTGCCCCTGCTTGGATCATGTGGCGGGATCATGGTTATCGCATTCTCACCAATTCCTTTCAAATGTTTTATTTGGCTCCACCCATCGCCATCATGGATCATGTCATGACCATAGGAAAGATGGATGGTCAAATGAACTCGGACGATCGAGAGGAAGATCAGGCAAGCTCACCAGTGGTTCGACTCTGCAGCGAAATGCTCACCCAAAGATGGCTGCCTTACAGGTTGAAGCAATGAGTGCGACAGAGATGTTGCAGTATGCAGGGGACTCCCCCAGAATCAACGAGTGGTGCACGAATGGTCATAATATGTTTGTTCGTGGTCGCCTGCCCATATTCTCCGAAGAAGACAAGTATGTTCGCATCGATCTTGAACAGGACAAGATCGATGTTTCTGAAGAGGACATCGAGATCTCTATCGACATCGATAGCATCATCTGGACTACGAGGAAGCTAGTGTGCAGAAACAGCATTGGAGTATACCTGACACCTCTCTATGATGGCAAGCCTGGAATTGCAAAGCACAACCATGTCTATGTCGATGTTCTCATCCCTCAGTCGGAGGCAGATCAGCTAGCTCTGGGACATCGTAAGGAGTGGATATCGAAAAAGTTTCCCCTCAATGCCATACCACATGCCATCATCGGACAGCTCTCCTCCTCCACTGGACATGGCCTCAGGGTCTACATTTTCTTTCCACGCATGATTCATCACAGCCCACTCACAGGAAGGCGCATGAACATGATGCCCAAAGATGTGCTGGATCCATTCTGGGAGGAAATCTTTCTGCCAGCCATAGCTGAGCAAGCGGAAGAGAGTTGGGCACCTTACATGTCCCAAACATTGGAGGAGGGGCGATACAAGCAAAAGGGTGCTTCACATGGTGGAAGGACACTTCCTCTCTCCAACCAGGCATTCCTCGATGTCCAGTACCACATGAAGCGGCTCATCTCGGAAGAGGAAGATCATTCCATGTATGGATCTTTCTTCTTTGCAGTGGAAGGAAAGGGCATCAAGTTGCTCACCAAAGATGGCCAGGGAGGCGAGTATGTCTCTCCTGAGATGGCGCTTCGCCACAACCTGTCCTGCTTGAACTGGGACTACATGCTTGATCGTAGAAATGGAGAGCTTCTTGTTGATGTGGGCGTTTCCTTCACACCCAAGACCACAGAACCCTTGGTTGGCCTATGGCGACTGGACACCTTGGAGGAATCTTATGCGGCTTCTGGTTTCAACAAGGGTACCCTCCATCACCATTGCATGCTCAACAGATATGGTGCATTGCAGGCCGAGATGCCAGAGGATCGTGCTCTTCAAACTCACATTGCATTTCGAAACACATACAATCTCTATTATGAGGCTGTTCGTCCCAACAACAACAGACCATCCTTTGGGAAAGACAGTGATGCATACAACCTCGCTCCGGCGTATCACAAGGAATGCTTTGGGACCATCAAGGTCCTTCGTGGTGCGAAAGCAAAGACATATGGTGTCCGAGACGAGTATCGGGTCAGTGGACAGGCAGCACAAATCTTTCTGAGAGATGTCATATCACATGTGAGAGACCTCTCCTTAGCCTGCATGCCTTCTTGACGAGACATGCCTTAGGCCGAGCGTTACATGAAGTCCAAACCGGTCCTCTGGCTTTCATCTGGGGTCTGGTTCGACTTCCTTTCCAGAAGAATGGAGGAACTACAGAGAACTCAGATCCGGCTCAAGCAAGTCAACCCTCCCAACCTGGGAATCCTTACTGGCATTCTGAACCACATGCTTCGATGCACGATCTGTACTCCGATCGTCTTTGACTTCCATGTCAGGGAGTCTTTGGCCTTGCTCGAATATCGCAATGTCCTCAGGAATGTCGACACATTCTTCCTCCACGACTTGGATGCACTATTCCAGCCTTGTCTTGATAGCATTCAGGAGAGCGATGACTTCCGAGTTCTTGCTCTGATGGGTCTCAATGCCAAGGCTCAACGGGACAAAGCTTTGGCTTCTCAACGACCCACCATCTTGGATGGCTTTGATCAGACCGCCAAGTTTCCAATTGGACCCAATCCCACTTGGGGTCAACTTAAGAAAGCGATCGCAGCCAATCCCATGCTGATGCTCAAGGAATGGACCATACCTTCTAGACTGCAAAACCGGTCGGCAGTCTTGGCCCGAGTGTTCTGCAGGTTTACTGAACAACTATGGTTGATGGTAGATGACAGGTCCTTGAAGGGAATTGCACCCAGTCCCGTGTCCTTGTCTGATGCCATGAAATGCTGGACCGTCTCGAGCGTCGATCAGACCCTCCTTCACACCACCTTTGAGGCATGCAACACTGGTCTGGAAGTCGGGGATGGTGTGGTACATGGTCGACAAGGTCCCCGTTCCATGACATTTGCAAGCAGGAAGGAGATATACTTTCCTGCTCCTGGAGGAAGAGCACTGAAGAATGGCTCGCAATGGCTGCCGTTTCTGGATGACATGGGTTACATAAAGTTCTATCATGAAATGCTGGAGGGGCGCAACGATGAAGAGAGGCTGCTTGTGGACGATGCACTGGAAACCATCTTCTCACACCTTCATTGTCTTCCTGCGAGCCAAAAGGGCACACAGAAAACCAAGGGGTTCGTATGGAAGATCAAGGACCATTCCTTTGTGTTCTACACCAATCCTGAGTTCTACAAGGTGGAAGGGCTGAGCAAGGAGTCTAGAACGGAACGCAAGCCTCGGGAAAGCCAGGCTTCTTATCGCTCACTGAAATCCAGGAAGGTCTTTGAGGAGGTCCTGTGGCGATCGAGTGGATTCGATGGACTGGCCAGCAAGAAGATGGAGACCGAGCGACAACTGAGGAGAGCACGAGTGCAGCGCCTGAGCACTGCAGCCAAGAACAAGAGAAGGCCACCACAGAGAGGGAAAAAAGTCAAGATTGTAGAGCTAAGGGACCTCACTCCTGAGGAAGACGACGAGTTCAGCTCACCTTTGCTACATCAGATCAAAAGGCCTGGAATTTCTGCTCATGATTTCGCTTCGGTGGATGATGAAGAGGAAGAGGAAGAGGAAGAGGAGGGGAGTTGCGATGAGAGTGAGTAAGTCTGGAGCACATAGCCTTAAGATCAATATCTAGGAATGGTAAGAGAGTGTAGAAAAGTGAACTGTTCTTCAATGGTTCATCTAAATGGGGGATTTGTTTAACTTGTGAACCTAGCTGAACATTTGAGCAAAACACTGACTCTGATGTGATATCATCAGGGGTTATATTTAGACTAGAAAAAGTTATTGGACCACTATGCCCTTGTTTGTTATCTGGCATGCAAAGTCGTGTTGAATTACAAACAGGATTAGACAAACTTGATTATGGATGGATATCAGTATCAGTATGTGGTCCTCTGAGTTTACCTTCTATGATGTTGGGCAAAATGTTTCTATCCCTGAAGGTGATGGTAGCGACTGTGTTTGTATATGATCGCCTTCCATAACATTTGTTGCAATTAGAGTGCTGTTGTAGCTGTTTCTTGATCATTTCATTTCCATGCTCCAAAATAATACCATCTCACCTCGACTGCTTATGCTAGCTATGAACAAGGAACTGGAGAGGATGGTATTGACTGCCAGAGTGGGTGTTCCTAGCATCGTGCAACCCTCTGAAGATGATGGTAACAATCAAGCCTTGGAAAATGGATTTCATGAAGAAGCCATTTCATCTCCTCCTTTGATATCTGTAGATCAAGATGGCATTGTTATATTTCCCTTACCATTCCCATACTCCAACAAGCCATTGGAGTGAGTGCAGATATGGCTGACTTGAATTGCCACCCCACCTCTACAATCTCCTGGAAAGATCGATTTTTCCAGCCTCTGTAATGCTGGCTGGAGGCATGAATGAGGGTGTCCCTACAGTTGTTTGACCCTCCGAAGACGGTGGTAACAACCGCTAAGCCCCAAAAAATCATCTTCATGACATACCATGTTACCTCCTCCCATGAGTCATGATCTTTGTTGCAGAGCAAGATATCATTGGGAACACTGTCAGGACATTTTTCCCAGCTGCCTTGGGACCCCGGATGGTCATAGGAACAATCCCTAGCATCGCTACTATAGTGTATCACTCAAATCTCACATGTGACTCTCGACCCTCCTGTAAAGATTGATTTTTCCAGCGCCAAATACGCTAGCTAGGAGTTGGCTCATAGGTGTCCCTACCGTTATATGACCCTCTGAACACGATGGCAACAACCGCTAAGCCCGCAAAAATCGTTTCATTGAAATACACCATCATCTCCTTGAGAACCGATGCAAAATGGTATGTATCGCAAGGGCATTGCACTCCCAAACCATTCTAGCATTTTTCCTGGGGGTTTTGGAACCCTCTGAACACACTGGTAACATTTTTGAGCCCGTAGAAAATCGTCTTCATGGTGATCTACAACATACTCGCAATAGCGCCTTGTTTGATTTTTATCTCGAGAACGGGACCACCGATTTCCATGAGCAGGGGATCAAAATGATCCTTAAGGACACCTCTATTTGATGGTATAAGCAATTTGACATTCTGAGATTTCGAGTTTGAATCTTAATTCCAGGATGACCATATAAATGCGAGATACCAATGGTATTGCAGAAAATATAGCTGTATCTCACATATGGGAAGGGTGTCCAAATGCGAGATATGGGGTGTTTCAATTAAAAGGGGTGCCATAACCCAGGGTACAACCCTAACTCATTTACAAAAAGTAGGTAGAATATGACCTCTATGTAGTGATCTAAGTCCCGATCTCCAGAAGCATGTCGTGCATGTTACATGTCAGTGTAGGGAGGCTACGCTCTCTAACCTGGTACAACGTCATATAGCCACCCCATCACTCATCACCAGTACCCAACACCATGTTCATCATATCTCATCCAAGTCCGAAGCTCTTCCATCAAACCTGAATGAAGTCCGACGTGTTTATCCTCGCATCTCAAGTCTGAACCTTCGCATTGCAAGTCCGAGCCATGTCCTATGTCCTATGTATGTCCATCCGGATCACATTGGGTGTTCTTTATATTGGTTCATAATCAATTGCATGGCTTCTAAACTAAGATCACAGGCTCATTTCGTGAGCATTGTCATTCGTAGTGACGATCTCATGTTTGTTCCTGATCACATTGTCTTCGGACATAAGGAATGACATGTCACATGGACCTAGTTTGTTTGTTTTGTTTCATCTTTATATCCTTGTCCTTGGTTACCATTAAGTCTGGAACATGCTCCGAGACTATAAATCTTTGTATTCGGACATCTGAAATCATCTTTCACCCAGTCGGTGTTGATCATCTCATTCTCGTCCACATCGTCCCAAACGTCTCCAATACGAAGTCCGGTGCCCGTTGCATGACTTACCATCGCTCTCACTCACATCTTGCACCTTCAAACACCTCCCGCTCTACAACTCGACGCTCAGGTGTCTCTCAGATGTCCTTGCATCCAGTTCTCTCATCTATCCGAAACTCCGGACTTTGTTTAGGAGCCTCGGACTTCCTGTTTCTTGTCCTCCCACTCTTTGACTCACATTTGAATCCATTTAGGGTCGAACCTATTGCACCCTCACCCCTTTTCTTTAGCTTGTGACCTGATTGGCTTAGTCCAGGAAGGTTTTCAGCCACCCTTTGTCACCTACATTGGTTTGCCAGTGTTCCCGACATTGCACAGAGTGTGCAATGGGTCGACATACTCCACCAGCAGTCATAAAGGTACATTGGCAATAATTGCAGGTGTGATCTGCTCGCTGAATGTTATGCTGCAGCATCAGGGTAGTTGATAGAAAGAAAACGAGAGGTAGGTCTTGCCTTTGGTGGACCCATTCCATAAAATCCTGAGGAGCTATTGCGCACGACACCAACAGTTCCATCTATGACCCTGCTATTGTCCTCCAGTTGATGTCAGCAAGCTCACTAGCTTCCAACAGGATGTGTAAGTCTCCTTTTTTTTTTTTTTCCATGTCATCTGAGCTGGCTGCTCTTTGTCTAGACCGTCACTGAGTACTACGACCCTGCAGTTGACTTGTGCCTTAGCAAATTCCAATCACTGCAAATAGCCTAGTCCAACCTTGGAACACCAAACTCAAATGACCCTACAGTGGTTCAAACCTGGTCTTGATATGTCCCACCAGCTCTGACATTCAGTCATTCATTGGTAGCACCCATTATTGGCCACTGATGAATGTATTTAACAACAACTAGGCTTGTCCATTCAGCCTGATCAGCATCCACCATTGTCGCTCCTGATAAGCTACACCCTATACTATCTCTCTAGCTACCTTTTTGTATTTTGCTAACTACTTCGTATTTCCACTTACAACAATATGTCAAACCTATCCAAGGATGCAACCCAGTCCCAGGATGCTCAGGAAGGAGCTGCTAGTGCTTCTGGTGGGTGTCTTTGTTGACCCTCAGCCAAGCTTCAAGCAATGCAGGGTAAGCACCTATCTCGACTCTAATACCATTGTATTTGTACTATGCTAACTGATTAATTCAAGAGGATGAGGAACAGGAGAAGACTGCTCACCAACAGGAAACTCTCACCAAGGTGAAGAGACGTGAGGAACAAATCCAGAAGCATGATCAAGTCATAAAAGCTGCTCAACATGATCCTCTCAAGGTCAAATCCTCTCGAGTGGCAGAGATAGCTGACGTGCCAGCTATTGTTAACAAAGTGGTATGTAGATTCACACTTTCAGACAGATTTTTTTACACTGATTGTTTATTAGTTTGAGTCGCACGCTGCAGGGGGACTTGGTCAACTGCTAAACTGTGCCACTTTTACCATACCGACACTTGTGGTGTGGAAAGGCAACATTCTGCCCCCACCAGCATTTCCCAAACCCTTTGAGATGGTGAGTTTGGTACAATTTGCTGGTGGTTTGGATATAAATTAGATTACAGAGTCCGTTGTGAACGCGTGACTCACGTGTTCACATTTCTGAGCCAGTGCAGCCCCTCAAGATGGGTGCGCTCAGCTTGAACCCTTTGGACACAACCATGCACAGGATTCTGGAGTCCTATTGCATCAATGCCTATAATTATTGTCACCCATATTGCAACTTTACCTACAGCTGATTCCCTGGCTGAGATCCTTCATTATTGCAATATTTTTGGTGCGCTTGAGGGTGATTATGTAATCAATTAAGCGTGTCCAAAAGCGGCCAGAAGCGATCAAAAGGAGCCTCCACTACTCCCAAAACATGTCTGCTTTTGGACATGTCAATTTAGCATTCCCTCCCTTACCATGGGCCATCCCCTGACTGTTGACACATTGTGCATACATACATATGTTATATATGTATCATAGAACCCTTCTGACCATTTCAATGAATCCCTGAATGGCCCAATAGAGATATAAGTAATTTTGTGATGAAAAACATAGAATTGATACAATGTTTTGTTTTCTGAGCATATGGGCTAGCCAACTATGTCCCCAGGTAGCTATTATATGTGGGTATAACATATTAGAAACACAAGTCATGGTGGTGGCTCCTTGTCTATATTTCACCACATCTCCTCATACTTTCTTTCTGTTTCAGGGATATAGGGGTGGCACTGGATGTCAGGGCAGTGATACAGGCAGGGTCTTAGTAAACATATATCACAATATTCTGAGATGGGAAAGATAGTATCCTACCCTCATGATAAGTAGCTATTCTATATTTCGCATTTTTCATCAATAGGTGTATCATAAATCACTAGGATGTGATTAGAGGGATGTAAGTGTCTAGGCCTCTGGGGAATTATATTAGGTACCTCCCAATCAAGTCTTGAGGTCCTCATGTGAATCTGGAGTGCAGGGAAGATGAATCAAATATGTGAAAAGCATGGGATATCGTTGCTGTGGCTTCAGCTTCTCAGCAGCTTTAGCAGTAGCCAAGCCATGTGGCTTTTAAAATTAAGCCAAGTTGCCCTAAGCCACAACTTATGGCTTTTGAGTCAGCCATAGCCGGCTAGCTTGCTGCCCACTGTCATCCTGCTCACTGGACTAAAGAGCAATAAGGCTAGCCTATGATAGATTGCTGGGAATCCTAAAGAGAACAAGACTAGTTACTCTAGCTACAGAGCTACAAGTATTTATACTATGGGAAAATGTGTACAGACCAAGCTATGCTAGTCTGAGTTACCTATGCTATTGGATCATATGTGATTTGTATATCAAATGGAAAAGCATGTAAATGGCTATGCTATAATGAGGTGAAACAGGTGTTATCCATGAGGCAAGTCATGTGATGTTATCTTGATAAGGTCACATAATACAATAAGATAAGGCTTGATAAGACAAGATCAAGCTATAATCAATGTTGCAGCGCTTTGCAGAAATTTCATTTTGAAAACTTACCTGGTTATCAACTGATTAGGAAATGCCAGAGCAGGACCCCAAAATCATCTAAGTGGGCAAGTAGCCATGCATGCTATCATGGTTGCCCTTGCCCCATCATACCACGCCCACCATTGTCCATGCTGACACAAAAACCTGCATCCCTGGACTTTTTGAAGAGTGATTCACCACCAAGAGATCTGCTCTCTCCTTGGTATCAAGAAAACACTCATATAAAAGACTCTCAACTTCTACAAAACCTTTGGCACTGTCAACAACCCTCACATATATTTCCATGCAATTGGACACTGTTGCATCCTCAGCGTAGCAGATACTTTATTCATTCAAAATGTGATCCAGCGATGCAAAACCATCAACCTCAATGAGCTTCAAGATGAGTTATGGGAGAAGCACCATGTATATGCTATGGTGTCTACAATTTCCTGTACTCTCTAGCACCTTCACCTCACATGAAAATCAGTCTCTCTCTCTGCTGCTGAGTGCAATGAGGAGTTGTGGGCACTCTATATAAATCACATTGGGGCAGAAGCACCGGACACAAATATGCTTTTGTTTATTGATGAAGCTGCAAAGGACCAATGGACATCTTCCCACCCTTGTGGATGGTCACTCAGGGGACAGCATTGCTGTGGTTGGTGATACTTCATCCATGGTGTGTGCTACTCAAACCTTCCTGCCATCACACTGGATGGTGTGATTTCATATGATATTATTGAAGGCCTGGTGGTTTTTATGGAAACATGTGGTATGTATGATCTACTTTCATATTTGGAGATGACTGATGTCTTTAGCAGATGCCTTATACCACTGTGTATCCTGGTCCATGCAGTGTGATCATCATGGATATTGTCATATCCACCATGGTAAGGAAGTCCAAGCACTGATAGAAGACATGCACTGTAAGTCAATTATGGCAGTATATTTCGTTGTTCTGACTTGTTTTAGTGTGTAAACTCATCTACTTGCTGCCCTACTTGCCCGACTACAATCCCATTGAACAAGCCTTTTCCACAATCAAATCTTACTTGCACTGCCATGATGCAAATCTCTCTCTGATGGCGATCATTCATGCTTGTCAAAGTATTGCCCCAGAAAAGGTGGAAGACTATTTTTGAGCATCTGGGTATATAGCGTAGAGATAGTAGCAAATTGTACTACCTATTACCAATGTGATCAAAAGTTGTCCTCTTCTACAGTGTCCTCAATGACTATGAAAGCACTCAGAATGGGAAGCCATTGTTTCTGTGTGTCGCACTTGTAATATAGATCGAAATCAGCATTCGGATCAGCATCACCTGCTGTTGGAGATCCAGCCCATTGTTCACATAGATACTTACTACTTTACCCTACTTTCATTAGGTTACCATATTTGGACATCATGTCCCATGTGATGCGTCCGCTCGCTTGTCCTTTCCTCCAGTCTCATACCACTACAACTGGAGGTAAGACACTCCTTTATATCCCTTTCTTCATCTTTACTTACCTAGACTAGTATTTACTCTCTGTCTAGGTATTGAAATGCCCAGAACCCACCTAAGGGTCTAGCGTCTGAAGATAAGAGTACTAGCTGAGCAAAGTGTTGGCAGTTTCCGGGAGAACAAGACTAGAGACTAAGTACTACTGATCTACAGTATTTATATAGTTAACATAGGGGCACAGACCAAGCTGTATATAGCTATGTACATAGCTATGAGTTCTATAAAGAGTTAATATGTTAACCACTGGTTAACATGACTTAGCCATGAGTTAGCAGATAAGCACTGCCTAGATAAGAGGGGTTACTGCTATTGGAGGATAAGGGAAAGTGAGTCAAGAGGAAAAGCATGAGGTGAGCATGAGGATAACATGTGTTCGTCTGGACTATGTCACATGACTGTGGGAAGGTAGGTCGAATATAGGTTCAACTTGTGAATAGTCAGTGAATTAGCACTAGGAATAAGGTGGAGAAATAGAAGAAAGCAGGTGGTAGGAAATAGTGTCTGTTACAGGGACAGTCCCAGTCTTGTACCACCATGACTGGAGTATTTACCATCTGTCTAGCATCTAGCATCTTGGGTTCCAATACGTCATTCATTGGGAGTCCTGAAAATTGGTTACCACCACCAGTGTGATATCACTTCTTGTATGTAGCCCTTTTCTTTGGTGGCTCTGTCTTACTGTGCTCGGTGCCTAAAGATGTTATGGTATCACTCTGCTTGTGCTTTGCCTCAGAGCCATTCCACCAAATAACACTGCCTTTTTTGAGACAGACAATGTCACCCATTGAGATAGCAATTCCAGCCAATACTTGGTTGTTCATGTCTGCAAGAATATCTGGCCCAATGTCTTGAAGGTTGAGTGTGTGCCAGTATGTAGATGCATGCTGTATGCCGAGATGGGTTTCAGCATAAGCAAGGAAACATGTGAGATGAGATGGTGATGGAATAGGTGGAGAGGTGGGCTGCTCAATGGTTTTATCAACAAGTTTGCAGGATGGTGTCATTGGTTGAGCCTAAGAGAGAGTGGGGGCATTGGTTGTACCAGCAGAAGGCCTGGGAGCTGGTGGAGAAGTGTTGGCAAAGAGACTGGAGTTTGTGAGCATTTGAAGAAGCAGTACTGATGTCAATGAGTCGACATTAATGTTCAGTGCCACTGGCTGAGCAGGCGTTTGAGCTTTTCGTGATGGATATGAATAAGGCCCTGCCATTGCCAAATTGAATGATTGAATATTTAGTGGAGTGTCCAGCATAGCCAGCCCATCCTCCTGTATGAAGCTGGTTAGGGTATTCTTACAATTTTTTAAAAACTTACTATTATATGACCTAAGTACTACTCAAATACTATAAGAGTACTAGGTATGTGAACATGAATAGATATTAATTGATGCTCTTGATTTGCATAAGAAAGTCTACAAACAGATCACTTAATGTGACCATTATGAGCAAATGTACCAATGGAAAAAATGTGCAGAACAATCATATCAATCTTGAATATTAACATACTCTACAACCATGATTATGAGCAAATATTCCAATGGGAATAATGTGCAAAACAGCCTCAATGATTCCATACATATGAGGATACACAACTTTACTCTGCCATTCTGTGCATTTTTCCATTGGCACTTTTGCTCATAAGTATGATTTTAAAAAACTAACCTATCAGAGTATATATGAAGCTGAGTTTCACGTATGACTCAGCTTCATATATACACCGCCAAGTCAAGCTAACATTTGGTGGAGGTCGAAGTTCATTTATGTTGAGCTAACATCAGCTAGTGGTAGGGCTGATAAATTCCATCGCTTGTTTGGCGTGTGACACTAGTGTGGCGCCCTAGGTGACAGGCCAAACCTCTGTGCAGCTTTGAGTCTAATGTTGGGTGGGAAAAGTGCCAAAAGTGGTGCCCAAAAAATGGCAGTTAGGGGAGTTGACCTTGTGCATCCGAAAGCGGAAAGCATAGCGCACTAACCACTAGGTTATAAGCCTAATGAATTATGTATATCACTCTTGTTATATACCAAAATGTTATATTTTGCAACAGTTCACTTGGGTGTGTACTCTAATAAGTTAGTTTTTTTATCATACTTATGAGCAAAAGTGCCAATGGAAAAATGCGCAGAATGGCAGAGTAAAATTGTGTATCCTCATATGTATGGAATCAATGAGGCTGTTTTGCACATTATTCCCATTGGAATATTTGCTCATAATCATGGTTGTAGAGTATGTTAATATTCAAGATTGATATGATTGTTCTGCACATTCTTTCCATTGGTACATTTGCTCATAATGGTCACATGGAGGTCTGACTTAAATGAAATACTTAAAATGCACAATATTACCAATGGGAAAAATGTGCTATTTGGCAGTTTTGGATCAAGAAAGCTACCTGAGCCCTAACTCTACCCTAGTTGAATTAACAAAAATGACATAAAATTCCCCCCTCTCTCGTAGTGGCAACAGAGGCACAGTCTCCGATCGGCACATAGGGCATTTGAAGGGTCTCTGACTCCTCTCCATGACCGTCTCTTCGTCCCTTTGTTCGTACGTACCAATCCATGCACGTGTCACACACAGTCCACAGAACCTGTGTCTGCATGACGTGGTCATTCTCGTCGCATTCATTCTGTAAGTGGTCATCAGTTCACTCAAATCACCTTGTTCTCCTCACAGCTCAGCTCACAGTGTTTGTTGACATCTGAAATGGTCAGTGGTTCCATCAGAATCACGCAACGTCTGCAGTACTCACATGCTACATTCCATCTCCTCCACCATCAACCGATCCAAGATCTCGATCCTCCCGATTTTATTCATCCACTCGATGAATCCGATCTGATCGTTTTTGAACGCCCATACGATTCTGTCTTCATCCTCTCCTTCATCTACCTTCGACGATTCATACGCCTCTTGTCTCAGATTCTTCACCAATCCCTTCCATAGTTTCGCTCTAACCCTCTGATCCACAATATCTTCTTCCGCCTCACTCACCATTGTCTCCAATTCCTTCACTCTCATCTTCAGCTCCTTGTTCTCCATCTCCATCGCTTCCAGTTCGCTCTCCTTACCTTTCCCCTTCCCCTTCCCCTTCTTTTCCTTGCCCTCTGCATCCACCCACTCATCAACGATCACCACTTCATCGCTATCTACATCCATGCACACCTCTTCCACTACCTTACTGTCTGTAGCCTCCACTGGCACTGACACATCCTCGTCTTTCATGGTCTGGTTTTCTGGAACATTGTTTAGTACATCTTACCCTTTGTAATTACACTCACTTCTTTGCAATGCAATAATCATACGCATTCTCTCTTGTTGCTCCTTCATGCGTTCCATGGCTGTTGGGTGCGACATTGTGAATGATATGGTTTGACTTGTTGTGAGCGTTGAATATAGAGGTGTGTGTTTATATAATGAATACGTAATCAATAGATATCGTGTTATAATTTCACCGCGATTTGACACATATGTCGGATCGCGGTGAAATATTGCCGCGATTTGACACCTATGTCGAATCGCGGTGAAATTACGTGGTGGTGTGGTGTGGTTTTTGTTCGTGTGGGTGTTTATAACTTGTAGTGTGGATGTGATCACAGTGGTTATTGTGTTTGAGTGGTGGTTGTATCACTCCACCGCGTGGTTCGTATGCTTTATTGCGGTAGAAATGTGTTGGATTTCTTAAATTCTCCCTGTCTAACCCTAATGGGATTACAGAAAACATGCTAACATTGGAATCCTGTTGAAGAGGAGTATCTGCACATATGAATTGTATGTCAAAGAAAAAGTTGACCTTAATCAACTATTAGTGAATATGCCCTATAAATATCAATGTAGTAGTCACTACGTCCGTCAACATGGGTTTCCTCTGGTTCAACAACCACCTCTTTGTCATATCCGACGAGAAAATCAAGCAATTCGATGCGTCCACAGGACTAGGGGTCTCAGAATGGCCTGCCCCCAGTAGCGACTTCTTCTCATGCATCGCTCTACCAAAACATGGTAAATTCATCGCGTACTCTACAAAATGTACCGTTACGTTCTGGGATATGTCGACCCACACCCAACTCGGTCTCATTGAATGCCCTCAAGACATATGTACAATCGCACACTCTCCAGACGACCAGTATCTCGCGATAGCCAGGAAGGAAGGGATGATCAGATTCGAAAGTCTATCCCGCATGGTTGGTTGGCTTACCCAAGGATGAACCCGACCATAGACATCACCGCAGCCATTCATCCGTACACCAGGCGACTCGAAAGCCATGCAGACGGCTCTGGAAAAGTCCCGACGAACCATTCGTAAAATACGGGAGGGAATCTAGGACAGACGTCAACACCCGATCATTATCCCACAAAAGACACACATCGGTAGAATCTTGGTCACAAACAGTTCGCCGGCCTCCTTATCCGTCACCTCTTTGATCTTTCTAAACCCATCTCCCATCTCAGAGGGCTGGAATAGTCGTTGGTTGTCAGCGCGTACCGCTGCTTCCAAGAGAAAGAAAGCTCACCCAGCTCCTGATTCGTCTCGCCTCATAGTAGCGCATCAGCACGGGACGAATGGGAATCGTATTTGGAACCCATTCTATAAAGCCACATTCCTCATTGAGCGTCACCACCCCTACGTCCGGATATCTAGACTATCCGCAGGTCAAGCCCCACCACGGTTCGCGTGTCTCGTAGAGTAAAAACAAACATACGAAGCTGTCTCCTTCGAGACTCCGAGTTGGCCTTAAGCAATTTGTTGATGATGGCGTTGAAATCCATCGACCGCACGTCTTTTCGAAGACCATCTTTGGGTTTACTACGTCTGCCCATTCGATCCGCGAATCCTGATCTTGCGCGGTTTCGCAAGCGAATGCATGACCTCGATGTCGTCCGAAAAGTCTACCACACGACACCGTCAGCGCCAGCACATCCTTGTCTCTTTTCAATGTAAGACAGATGGTTTACCTTCGAACGTGGGTGCTGCACTCGGAAAAGGCATGTGTGTCGAATTCGCCGTCGTAGAAGACGCAGGCGGAAGATTGGCAGTGAGTGATTCCTGGAGTGGAATGACCAGTCTCGACTTGCCCAGCGATGCTAGCATCGGGAATTCGCGTTTCATGCTGAGTGTCTTGCAGTCGTCGTCGATCGGGTGGTTGCACAACTTGAGCAACTCCTCTGTCATCGCATGCGATTGCGTGATGATCGATGAGCATCGGGAGCTCCGTGTCGGCATTCGCAGAGTCATTCTGACGTGTCGGTGACGCACAATCAAGCAGACGAGTGCCATGTAAGGAAGAGACGTACCTGCAAAGCGTCCAGTCACATCGCTCGTCCACGCACCTCCCTGCTGGGCTTACTAACCTTCATCTCTGCGCCAGAGGGACTGGCGCTGGGGCGATAATCCAATAGGGATGAGTGGTGGATATGGAGTCACGTATTGAGAAGGAAAGAAGAAGAGGCATAACGGAGGTGAAGAGGAACGCAGAAGAAGGCGCTGTGGAACAGTTTGCCAATGCCCAGGCTTTCGATATCGTCAGCTATGAGGACGAAAGAACAAGACATTAGACGAACCTTTTCAGCCGCCCAACGGTCAAAGCACCTCAACTATCTGCACCAAGAAACCATCCAATATATAAAACCGAGCACCGAAATAGCAGAACGAGTCACAGACTGATAGTGAGCGTGGGGGTTAGTGGAGAGGGAAGGAGTCGCAGAAAGACGGAGGACGAGATATATCTTGCAATTCCTTGACGTAAATGTCGTTAGTTACAGGTATGATTGGAACAATATGAAAGAATGAGACGAACATAGTCATTGTTGGCGAAGAAGGCCACGAGATCTTCGAAATACAAGTTCGCACCAGGGAACTCCTTGCACACGAGCTCCCAGACCCATTCGAAGAGAGTGGCATAGGTGATGTCGGAGCCATCCGTTCCTTTGTTCGAGCCACCAGTAAGCAACGCCACAAACCTGCCGAGAATGTCGACGATGAGGGATCCGGAGTCGCCTCCTTTGGAGAAGGTGCCAGGCTCGTCCTCGTGATTGAAAATGGGCAGCTCGACAGACTCCTGATGGCCTGTGGGGAAGTACCTTCGAACAAAGGACATAAACTTGCCCAGACCACCGACAGTGAGACCGGTCATGTAGCCGTCTTTGAGAACGCGACGAATGGGATCGCCCTGAGTGTCCTTGCTGTTGGGGTGCTTGACCTCGTCGGCGGTGAGAATGCGTCTAAGGTGCAGGAGACCGTGGTCGGGGAACTTGAACTCAGAAGGTACATCGTCGCGTCCATAGATCAAGCTCAACAGCTTCGACTCGGTGTACTTGGTTCCTGAAAGAGATGTATGATTCAGATCAGCGCAAGTCAATGAGACAGACTATCACCGCGCCTAGACACAAGACGTTGCCCATCAAGTTCCTGAACTTATCTTTGTTTAACTCCACGACACACAGGTCGCAGGTGTAGTCGTGAGGAGCCTGACCGGTAGCGATGGGGGGAGCCCAAACGACGTGCCCAATGACACGGTCCTTACGCTTGCCCCACCTCTTATCGATGATGAGGAAGAACCGTTTGAGCTCGTTGATATGCCGCTCCGTCTTGGAGAGCTCGACCTCGTTCTCCTGCAGTATGACCTTCGACTGATCGACGTCGACTACATCCTCCACCTTACGTTTGTACGCATCGACTCTCTTCTTGAGACTTTTGACGGTGTCTAGAAGCGTACCAATGTGCGCCTGGATAGAAGCTTTGTAGTTCGTGAACGCGATGTCGCCCATAACAAGGACCTCCTTCTTGGGTGCAGAGGCTGTAGGGGCTAGAGTCAGAAAGCTCTTAGATTCTCAAGAAGGTCAAGTAAACGTACGGTTGAAGCGATATTCCGCATTGTCGTCGTCGAGAGGGAACAAGTTATGACGGACAGTGATGGCGTACAGTTTCTTGTCAACGCGGAAATAGAGTCCAAGCGTTCCCTGCATGGACGTCTTGAAACCCTGGATGGACAGACTGAGAGCAACGGAGACGTCGTCGATCACCGGCTGCAGAGCGTCACCTTCCTCGACGGGACGGTAAAGGGCTGGCCCGGCCAAGAACTTGAACTTCTTCTCGCGGAACGCGATGTCGATGTTCTCGAGTTGGAGCCCGTTGAGGTAGTCACGGATTCCTTTGGCTACATCATGCGCACCGGTAGCGGTGAGAGAATCGGGCAACACACCGATCCAGACAGTAGGGTTGCTGACGAAACGATCGCCGTCCTCGACAGGCGTGATGGCTGCGATTTTGTCGTATTCGCTGACGTCGAATATCTCAACCTCCGCATCGTCGCCCTCCTCCTCCTCCTCCTTGTCGTCGTCGATCACCTGGCCTGGCCTCTGGTTGAGCCACGTGAATCGAACAAAGTCGACAGCGGAGGTTTTGACGTCCTTTTCGTTGAGTAAACCGACAATCTTGGAACGAACGTTAGTCAAGAAATTGCTGCATAACGAGAAGGCCACGCACATGCTTGCGAACTACGTCCCACAAAATACCCTCACCGACCTTATCACCGAACTTATGATCGTCTTGGACCGGAATGAGTCTCATACGACGCGTGTACGCCTCGGGGCCAGAGGGTGCGTCGAACTTGTCCTGAGAGTCTCTCCAGATGAGCTTGGGCCCGCGAGTTTTTGGACCACGGATACCAGCATAGTAAAGAAGCTGCTCGAACCTTGAAGGTTCGTGGGGGTCGACGTCAACGGTGGTGGCAGAAGACCAAAGGTCGTCCTCCTTGTCGCTGGACTCGTCAGAGGATGAGGCGGCGCGCTCGAGTGCTATCTCTGTGCACTTGCGCTCGAACTCAGGGCTGTAGACATAGGCCAAGGCTGTCGGATCGAGGGTGACGTCGTCGTCCACTAAGTAGAGAATACGAGTAGATTAGTACAGAGCGAAAGCAACAAAACGTGAAAAAGACTCGCAAATGGGGCTGAGTGGATTGTTGTCGGCGGCAGACATACTGCATTGATGACGTAATGATAATGAAAAAGATCAGTTTTGATTGGCTACACGATGAGACCCGGCTATTCCCGAGAACTATACAGTTCTGAGATGCCGAGCATCGGCACCAAACTTTGATCG
Organism: Boletus reticuloceps; assembly: GCA_018397855.1. Taxonomy (NCBI): domain Eukaryota; kingdom Fungi; phylum Basidiomycota; class Agaricomycetes; order Boletales; family Boletaceae; genus Boletus; species Boletus reticuloceps. The sequence goes on from JAGFBS010000102.1 coordinate 25,986, forward strand.
ACAATAGCCAATCCCCTCGACGTCGTTCGCATCAACCTGTCAGCATGGCAAAGGAAAAGAGTGGGTTCATTATTACAGTTAATACAACGAACACTTCCGCTCATCGACTCGTACAGTCGGCGTCACTGGAAAGAAATACCGCCTCACGCTTGGTCTCCCCGTCGGAGCCGTCCTCAACTGCGCAGACAACAGTGGCGCGAAATCGCTCTACCTTATCGAACCATATGGCTTCGGTGCACGTCTCAATAGATTACCAGATGCAGGTGTGGGCGATATGGTTGTCGCCTCCGTGAAGAAGGGAAAGCCTGAACTGAGAAAGAAAAGTGAGTGTCCTGTTACACCGAGGGCGATTGCGACTCGGAATACCCATTGGACTGTTTTCTGCGCGAGAGTACTGATGTACGATCTTTATAGCCTTGCCTATCGTCGTCGTACGCCAACGAAAGGCTTGGCGGCGAAGGGACGGTGTTTTCCTCTACTTCGAGGTTCGTGCTTGTCTACGAGTTGCTGTCCCACAGCTGCATGGTTCCTAATTCGGACCGCTGCAGGACAACGCCGGCGTTATCGTCAACAACAAAGGTGACATGAAGGGCTCCGTCATCGTCGGTCCTGTAGCAAAAGAATGTGTACGCATCCATCCGATGTTTGACGGCGATCATCATTCTTATTCACATCTACAGGCTGATCTCTGGCCTCGTATCGCAGCAAAAGCTGGCACGGTCGTATGATTGTCGCCTGGTGATCTTTGTGGTCATACTCACATGGCATCCATATCATTTTATCATGTTTTACATAGCTGGCCTTGTTATACTATGTATGACCACATCTCGTGCGCAGCAAGAAATGCGGTTCGGATGTCCTCGTTACACTGGTAGTCCGTCATACACCAGGAGATACAATTGTGATCTCTCCTCACACCCCCACAGGGCCTCTGAAGTCCCACATTTTGATCGAGGCGTCCCGTACAGATGGCCGAGGGCGTTCCCTCAATCTGCTTACCACGTCAACATTTTCGCTCGACCCCTCATCACTCGATTCAGAGTCCGAGTCTGAATCTCCCGGCATAACCGTCGTGGGGCCCATATCATCGAAACAACGTGAACCTGAAACTGAGAGGAGAAGTGGCTCAAGTGGATGGAACACAACCGCTCCGACGGCGTCTATGGGGAGCCCAGAGTTGACGGGGTCGGTGTCGATGGCGCAACGATCAGCATCGAAACCCATTCAAGAAAGAGCTGACCATCGACCTACCCCCGTGCGCGCCATACAGTAACGCAGGCCTAGCGTGCCTCGTTTCTCCTCCAACCTCGCCCTGGTCTGGTTCGCCGTTCTCAGTCTCCAGATCATACATCGCAATCTTTCCGAGCTGCAATAGCCATAAGCACCTATTCCGTGGAAGAGGTTCGCAAGCCAGGTTTGACTTACCTGGGTTCCGGAAGCCAACCATCTCCCAGAACCTTCCACATCAAATTGCCTTCTTTGATTTGTCAGGTTATCGCGATCAGATCCGTCTGATACAACACCTCTCGAGAAACAACATAGCGGCATAGATGCGTCTCCTCGTAGGTCCCAGCTCCACAACCTTTCGCTCCGCCTGAAAGCGGCGTACAGAACATGAGGTCGTGTGGGATTGAACATCAACTACGGGCGATGCACACGAGATACCAAGTGTTTTGAACAGAGGATACGTACATGGGAGTGTAGAGGGTGATGGGCAGGTCTCGACTTGAGCGCCAAGCGTACGGAAGAGGGGTTGGAAATGCTACTTACTTGGGTCACCCCTCCCTTCTCCCATCTTGCCACGCCCCCTATCGACAAGACAGGTTCGAAAGTTGATTCATTGAACAAGGCAATATTATCTGCCACGTGTGATGCTGGGGTAAGGCTTCCAGCCGCATAATATTCCGGAGAATAAGAAAACGCCAGCGAAGAGATGATACCTTTTTATTCGTCGCACGAGCGGAGCGTTGGATGTGAGTCACCATCCGTAGTCGAGGATGGATCGCTAGCGCTCACCCTTTAATCCGTCCTTACTCTTCTTCGAAGGTGTCGTCGGTAGCCGCTCGCCTTCGCTCGGTCTCTGCACGTCGAATATCTCGATCGCGTCTTCGAAACCACAATATAACCTAGCGAGGTCGGATACCATCATGGTAAACAAGCGATCACGTACTTGTCAGCGGTAAGATTGAAAGCCAAACTGTGCGGTGCGATGTGTCGTTCGCGATGGTCGACGATGGAGTACGACGCGCGAAGCTGAGGGTAGAGAAAACATAGGCTTAGGACATAGACTGATATTATGCAACTTGGTTCTCGAATACGCACCCTACCATCGTTCCCGTCCAACAGCTTGATGGGACAGTCCCTGACGGAAGCCACGAAACAAAGGGCTGCCGGGTTGTGTCGCGACGCACCCGGGTACCACGCAAAGTCGACGATTGGAGCGGGCTGGGAGAATGTCTTGGCGTGTACTAAAGGCAACGGTGTGGACGTAATGGACGAGGCTGCAATGGATCGTGAGCACAAGATGAAGCATAAGTCGTCCCGATGACACCTACGATTTTGACTTTCGTCGTACCTGCCACCACGTTGTCGGCTCGATCCAAGGAGAAAGCAAAGGGACTCACGTTGCGAACATTTGGAACGATCTATTCTCGCACTGTATCACAAGGCTCGATCCATCTCCACACCTGAGTTGTGCATGTCAGTTGGATAAAGCCGGTCGCAACATTGGACAATGTTCACCATTTCGCATTCCTAGGAAAGTTACTCGGGAGATCAGGATCATGTTTGGGCGTCGTATGTGACAGCACCGAAGGGGTCGATGCGCTAGTGACATGATACGTCGGGGGACGCCACGCTGGATATTCAGATGGTTGCCAATTCGTACTAGATGATATATCCGGGTTCAACATGATGACCACGTCAGGGCCAAGACATTTACAGTGATTACAACCATGTGTTTCATTCAATTTGGCTACTTGTACAAGCGTCTTCAATCCAACCTGAAATTTTACAAGCGTAATGTACGCCATCACTTGCCAATCACGAAATTCTTCTCTTCGCCGTCCTTAGATTTGACACACTCATCGGAGAACGCAGCCGTGCACACTTTGTGCCAGGTACCATCAGAGGATTTCTGCACTATGATCCCGTAATGGAACGACCTGTCTGCCTTGGATCTGCAATGGAGCACGGTGACGTCCTTATCGAATTGTTTCTCGTCTCCGACCCTGTTGGGTGGGATACCGTCGGGTTCTTCCGTAGGAGGCATGTCCTCGAGGATAGACAAAAGCTCCTTGCCAATGATACCGTCCGCAAGAGCCTTCTTGACCAACGGCTCAAGCAGATTCCAGTTCCGCCCCAGACTCCTCACAGCCCTCCCAACGGCATACCCATAATCGGCAGACTTCTGCACTTTGGAAAAGTCGCCCTTGAGCTGGAAATGCTTTGCAAGAGCAGCGACAGACGGCCAAAGACTACCGGGGGTATCGAACAAATCTTCAACGATGTTATCTGGCTTCGTGACGTTCACTTTCCAGAGTCGTGCATTGGAGAGGACGGTGGTAGCGATATGGTTATCAACATGGACACTTGCGTCCGTCTCCACGGGATAAACATCCGACTGGTAGGGCGGATTTTCCATGGGCTGACCGAGCGTGATCATTCCAGACCACTGAAAGGGACCAGAGGTGTCGGTCGGAGGGAGCTTGTTGAAGGTGAGGGAGTCAAGGACGTCGTTTGTCGGCATCAATTGCATGAGATTCATTACTACCTGCGGGAGCGTGAGGCTATAGTTCGCGTTCAACCCCGACATTGGCTCAGGAAGCATGCCAAGGATACCATAAACCTTGTCGTCAACCATGCTGCAGCCACGGAGGCTACTCTGCATCAACGAGCGGATGGTCTCGGTCTTCGTCATGGGAGAAAGAGCGTTCACTACATCCTGGGTCTGGATGCAGGATACGTTTGGGTTCTTGAAATCAGAGGGAAGTGTTGGATTAGGGGTCGTGAAGTATGGGGACAGCATCAAGATGGCGAAGTAGGCTTCGTCCCGTGGTATAACACGATCTCCGGAAACGAAGAGTACCTGTTTGGGCAGCTGCAGCTCCTGCAAAGTCCATACTCGCTCCATCCAATCGAATGTGGTCGCTTTCTGGGTGTCATCCTTGCGGGGGAAAGCGATCTCTACGAAGTGGTCGTCGGATGTCAGCGTCCCGAAGGCGACGCAGCCAGCGGTCTCAGAGTAGATGGTCCCCATCAACGTCATCTGTTCCGCCTTTTCTTTGGCGTCATCTTGATTGATGCAGGCGGCGTCGAGCCATGCATATTTAGCGCCGCGCGGTTTAACGATCTCGCGGGTCTTGTCATACATGAGGTTGAACCGTTCTACGCTCGAGAAAGATGCCGACTCCCAAGTAACTCCTTGCAGGGGGAGCTTGGTTTTAGCGGGTGGCTTTGATCGGTCCCAGAGGTGGGACATCGCCCAGATCTCATCCCAATCCAACCCGGCCAAATCGTGCCAGTCCACAGAGTTTTTTTCCAAGTTGATTAAGCGAAGCTTGGTAACGGTCTTCGTGTTGGTTGCCATCTTTGACTAGCTCGAAGTCGTCGGTTCTTATATGGTAAGTAAATTAAGAGTCGAAATGAATACAAGATGACAAGACACACCTGCTACAATGGATAGAGATGAGGCGCAAATAACAGAACAGTGGGTGAGAGACGACGGTGAAAAGAGACGGTTATGTGCGGGTGCGGTAAAGGCGTAGAGCGGCTGAGGACGATTTGGAATCACGAGCAACGAGCAAGAGACGAAGCGAGACGAGACGAGTAAGCAGCTGAGAATGAAGACGATTGAGGTGAGAGATGTTAGAGCGAGTCCAAGAGGGAAGAACACGATGAGGACAAACCGATGAACAAGGGCGATATATAAATTCTTCGGGTAAGCTGAGAATCAACTTGAAGAGCACAAGGTGCGCTTTCGTCCACTTGTCAATGCTTCCGCCTCTGTTCGGTTGGTATTGTTCTTCCGGAAAGCACGCTAACCCAGGCACGCTCTTCTTGGCAGACGGAGTGGAAGCATAGCGGCGAAAGTACTGTGGCGTCTATTCGGTTGCGAGTAAATCATGAGGAGGGTGTTTGATGGATGGAATGAAAGAATATGGGGTAACAAATCGCATCAACGGACCTTGAAATAACTGGCTGCCATCAGGTAGCCTTGCGTCTTGTATCTGCATTGACAAGATTGCGTGCAATCTCGAAAATCGGCTCCCTGTTTCAAGTGAATAGTTCATGAGTAGCCAATGAACGTGGGCAGTCTCGATACCTGGCTGAACAGAGCAATCATGGTATTGCGCAACCGTGCCCACAACCGAAGAGATGACAGCCGCTGCAGCTTCCGGGCCCGGATCAGCAGGACCCGGATATCTCATTGATTATGATGGTGAAAATCGGCTCCTTGACAGATATGATACGAAACACGGGATTTTCCATGACCGATCGAATATCTTGTAAGTCTTTGGGGGTGTCCTAGACTCCTAGTAGATGAGTGCTAGGCACTGACCGTCAGATAAGGTCTACAGTATCAGTCCCTACTCGGGTCCGCCGAAACATGATGACAGCCTGAATGGAAGCCAAGTACGAAAGCACCCTGGAACGCCGCATGTCAGATGAATTACCTAAAGTCCCCGTTCTCATAATGCGGTAGTCTCAAACCAGAACGTTCTGAGAACCGGTGGTCACCTATACAGTACTGTGGGATGAAAACCATATGATCGTGAAGGCAAGTCGCCGAATGCGTATGTACCCTTGATCGTGGCGTGGTCATCTCGTTTATTGACGCAACCGAGCAAGCGTACACACAACGAGATCACCGTGATACGGCCAGACTGCGCTGCTTCCATTTGTGCTGCTGAACAGCTGTGCAATCATTGAACGAGCAAGCCCAGGTTGGCCAAAAACAAGGCCAACGTAAGACCACGACAGTTCCCCTGATTGCAGCAGCGAATGCCTCAAGAGCACTTTCAGCGATCAAGTGGCAATAAAATAATGAAAGCTTCGCACTGCTGAGTTGACAAGGCTATGATCGGAGAGGCACTCCAATACAGCGAAGCAGATTTGTTTCGCCCATGTGTGTACTTCGTACACATCATGGGGGTTGAAGATCATTTGGGGATGGCAAAACGCTTTATACACACTCTGTGAACGACCATCAAATATCCAGAAGAAAGGTGGATACAAACTATCCGGGATTGTGCACTGCTTCCAGGCCCCTCCGGCCTTCAGTCGTCGTTCGTGGTCAGTGACGTTCAACGTTCAGTGTCGGACATCGACACGTGCCATGGCTGAATCAAGTTCTTCCTTGTTATTCAATATGGCTTCTTCGTGATTCAAGTTTGGGCAACCTGAACGTCGTTCATGAGGATTTGGCAAAATAACTCGAAAGGCAAAACTAACCAAAAATCACAGGGTTCTTGAAAACCGAAAAGCAATACACACTTTCGTTGGGTCCCGGTTGGCATTGTCAATGCAGACGATGAGATGTCTATGTCTTCGAGAGCATACCTCGAGCGCAGCATGGCGGGAGTCAAAGCAAACTGTACAACTTGAAGCGAAAACAATAGACGAGAAAAACAAGCAACTGGTCAAGAGTAACAGAGTAGGCAAAACAAAAAAAAAGTACCATAACGAGAGACAAAAACGGGCTTAACATACATACGACGCACGCAAGATGTTCAAGATAAATACTTCCCTCCCCTCTATGCTGATGTATACCTGCCTTTTCACACCCCATCCGAAATGATACTGCCAATGCTCAACACGCTCTTCTTGCCTGGAACCCCAACGCCCCGTCCATCCTGCTCAAATGGCGCCCGGGAGAGTTGTATCACAGGGTATCCCGACACAGATGGCAATGCCGGCGAGGAAGGTGACGACGAAGACGAACCCGTACTCGCACCCCCACCCCCAGATCCATGCCTCAGCGGCGCGAGATGGATCATCTCTTGTTGCCCCAATCCGTGGGCGTGTCCTCCGCCATTCGGCCCCCACCCCGACATTGATGCGGATGCTGACTGTGCGCCGCTCGCGTACGAAGGGCCAGAGTAGCGTGCGTTCGGTGCCGGAGAAACCATCCGCGACGGATGCCCATGCACGTGCCCGTGTCCATGAGCTTGGGAATAGTACTCTCCAGACGGAGATGACCCATGGCCCTGTCCCTGACCACCATACTCATACGGAGACCCTCCGCTCCCGGAGGACGCAAACGACGCAGTGTGTGTCAAGGGTGGGGCCGGTGCCACTTGTGAAGGCTGAGCTTGGGCCTGACCCGACGTTCCGCTCGCATAGTACGCTGAGTGTGGGTGTGGCGAGGGGGACGATGAAGAATTGTCATAGTAACCGCCACTCCCACTGGGTCCATTGGCGTTGGGGTTCACGTTGGGGTTCGTATTCGCACCAACATCGTAGCGTACGTACGATCCGGAGTACGCCGCTGTAGGATATTGAGAACGGGTCGGAGAGGGGTATTGTCCTTGTTGTGGATGGTGAGATGCCGAGGGGTGGTGAGGGTGTGAGCCTGTTGACGAAGCATGCGCGTAGCCTGCAGAGGTTTGCTGCGGATGGGCATACCCGCCATGATGAGGATGTTGTTGCCCATCTTGGTACGCTTGTGCACTCTCGTACGGCGCACTAAATGACGCACGAGAAGGGTGCCCATGTACCTCGGCATGAGTCTGGTTATGGGTATGCGGATGAGTATTGTATGGCGCTCGAGAAGGTGCCTGTGAAGACTCGTATCCTGCTCGAGGATCGTACGATCCACGTGGGTGGTGTTGATGAACATGATCGAAACCTGTCCTCCCACCTCCCGCCGCATTCTCGTACCCACTCCTTGCGCCATTGGCATCATACCCCCCTCTTCCACTCTCACCACTGGCGCTTTCATACCCTGTACCAACACCACTCCCGAGAGGACGTTGTGGGTCGTACGACGACGTGGTGTTCCGGAGACCCGCCGGCTCATAGTCGTAGTTGATCATCCCACCCACGGTCGACGAAGACGATGGATAAGGCGATGTCGTGGGCTGTGCGTCCGTCCTTCGTGGCACCGCTCCGGCGCTGGTAGCGGATGCTGAACCCGAACTGGATGGTTCGCTACCGGTAGACAAGAGCTGGCCACCGACACCGATACCGACCCCCATCGCCTGGTGTGCATGTGTGTGTGGGGGGGGATGCGCAGTTGAAAGTGTGCTGGTCGTCGAGAGCTCGATCCCGCCAGGTGTGGCACTCGCGACACCCAACATTGGATCCAGGGTTGAGGAGGTCGGCCACGCAGGTAAACCCGCCAACGCAATCGACGAACCAGGAGTGTTGGTCGCTAATACCGGCGTATGTGCTGACATACCATCGCTGCTCGCCACTGAAGCAGGTCCTGATACGTGGTGTAGTGGACCTGTCAACGTCCCATGGCGTGCGCGCTTAACGACGGCCGAACCAGGTTGGGACGACAGGGGCAGGTGGGATTGTTGCGGATGTGCATCGTCCTCATTCTGGTCTTGATCGACTTTGCGGGACTCGCCAGCGTTAGAATGACCACCATCCGACGGTGGGGCAAGGGCTGCAATGGGGCGTTTGCGAACGCGAATATCTTTGCGAATACGTATTTTGATGCCTTGGTCAGCGAGGGAACAAGAGAGGGGGGTCGATTCTTTATTTTTCATTTTCATAAAGGTTGGGGAAGGGGGTCGTGTCGGAGACGAAATAAAGTAATGATCCGAAATCCGACATATATGAAAGTAAACGAGGACAAAGGCAGGAAGAGGTCAGATAAGACAAAATTCACCGTAGCGAGAACAAACCTTCCATGCCTGGAAACTTTTTTGCTGTGTAGACGTAAAACGCGGCGGAATAAATGGACCTGCAATGACGAACAGTATTGCTGTGGGGGTACATGAAGAATGGGCGAGTGGAAAGGAAAGGGAGGCGTACCTGACGACTTCAAAGAGACTGAGTTTGAGACGGTAGCTGCCCTCAGTGCGCACGCTGAGATCCGGGAAGACGAAAAAACCAGCATCTTCGTTGCGATTCTCGGAATCTTTGAGATGGTATAGTGATGAAACGACGGAGCCGGTAGTGCATCGTGTTTTACCATCCTGTGGATGGGATGAAAAAAAGAGCGCGTGGAAAGGAAGAGAGTGGGGATACAGACCTTGAGCCAATGTAATTCGGTGTCGTCATCCGGTTTAGCTAGACTGGCAAACATGAAATAGTAGGGATTCTGGAGGAAGCTGTGGGCATAGTTTGGATCGGCGTCATCAGCGTCTGGGTTGGCAGGGGAGGGGGGCTGGCGGGTGTGCGGGTCGATGACGCGTAGCTGGATGATGGGAGGAGGGTCAATGGGACGACGGTCAGCTGGGAGCGTGGGTGAGGGGGATGGATGTGCGGGGCAAGAGAAAAGAGCTGCTTACGACCGACGCCGCACATGCGAGCCTGCTTTGGCTCCTGTCTGACGGTGAGGTCGTACTCTCTGTGGTGGTTGAACATGAGTCTCGACAAAGGGATTAAGAGATACGTGGATATAAGAGAAAAGGTGTGTGGGACTGGTTGGGTTGTGTCCGGGGAGGAAGATGGGAAGAGCCGGGATGATATTGTAATACATACAGTCTGTCTCTGTCATTAAACGAGCGGTCGCGTTCGTATGGATAAGCTGTTGGAACGGAGCCAAAGTTTGAGTTGGCGTCCATCAAGGAGACTCGAAGCTGATCGATTGCTGGCGCTCGAGGAACCGTCGTGCCAAGTGTCCAGTCTCATTTGCAATCCCACACTGTCAGAACCACGTGACTCTACCGAGATGACCGACAACCACATGAATCCAAGAAAACAACAATCCAACAAACAAACACCTACGACAAGCAAAATCCAAAACGACAAGCGACATATCAAGGCCCATCCACCCCCTTCCAAATCGCATCGGCGCAGTCCAACGACTCGAGCCATTCCGCCGCATGGTACTTGGCCCTTCGATACGGCCACTGTTCCACCTCCAACGACCCATCTTCCTCGGATTTCGTCACGGTCCAAACACTCGAATCGATCCGCACAACGCGCACGTTGGGGAATCCATGTTCGACGACACTCAAAACAGATCGGATCGGCATGTTGGTGATACCAATGTACCGCAACAGGGGAGGCATACCCGTACGCAGTTGCTAGGCGTGCGGTGACATATCAGACCAACAAAAGACGACGACGAGAAAGACGGAACAAAAGGCGTACATTCATGAAAACCATCAAGTCTTCCGTCACAGCAGGCGACAGATCGAGCGTCAACGCGCGTACCGTTCGTGGTATTAACCACCCCGCCAACGCGGGTGACAAATCCCTCGGATACGTGATGGACAAACTACTCAACTTGCACAGTGCGGGAAGCACGCCCCATGCCGACGCGTCGAATCCGATCCGACGGGCGTCCGTTGGTGGGACGAGCAGATGATACGTTCGTAATTGCGTTCGTTCGCGGAGGAATTCGGAAATAGCGGGACAGAGTTCGCGATCTGCAATGTGTCGATGGACGTTGGTAATGGTCAACGAGAAATGTCGGAGGAACGGCAGGGCGGTGCGGTATTGTCGGAACAGCGACGAGGGTGGGCATTCGAGCGTCCCTGAAAGCATCAGTGACTCCAGTTGGTGGCCATTTGCAAGGATCTCCGAGAAAGCTTGTGTATCTGCTGAGAAACAGCCATTGAATTCAATTTGAGTGAGGTGTCGAACAGAAATGGCTTCAGTGGGAAAACGCCAGCGAGGATTATTGATGGACAGAGAACGAAGAATGTCGCGACTTTGAGCAAGAAATGAGTAAACAGAGGAACTACTTCCACCATCCAAGCTGATCGCAAAGTGCGTAAGATGTTTGAAGACGGGCAATTCAATGTCAACAGCATGGTCAGCCATTCTGAGATGCGATTCAATCAAGCAGACAAGCAGATAAATGAAGGACCATACACGAGAGATAGTCGTTGCAGTCGTGGATTATACGAATGCACCGTTCGCAACATGCGTGTGATCAGCTCTATGTTACCAGAGCAATGTATCTTGCGGAGGTTCAACAACTTTGGAAGTGCATTCATGAGCATACCTGAGATGACGTTCAATCACATCAAGTGTAACAGTGAGATAGTCATACCGAGTTGGAATGCCAACGGTTGCGTGACATCGTAGGAAACAGCAAAAACTTTCAAACACCTGACTTGACCAGCGAAATGTGGATCGACCAATATCCGTGTGAGGATATCGGCACTTCGCTGATAGTGCCACACGTCGACCTCTTGACTGCGAACTTCTCCCTGCTGCAAGGGTTGATAATGACCTTCTGCAGCACCAGGCTCTACAGCAGCAGTGAGATGAAGGTCAATTTCACGAAAGAGCAATTGGCTAGCGATGCGCGAAAGCGCATTTGGGACGAGCAGCAGTGACTTGAGGTCGCGTTTAGGTAGGAAGAGAGCAATCTCGCGCCATACCTCCGCAGAGAAGCGAGGCGGGCAATCAGGCTCTCTGAGAAGCTATGCTGGCGATAAACGAGCGTCCTCCCCCATCGGCTACGATACCCACCATCTCAGGGCGGAGATGCTGTGATTGTATGATTGCCTTGACGTCCTGGTTTTCAGGATCCACCGTCAACACGGAGTGAAGATCTGCCGATATGTTTCAGACGTCATCGTGACAGATGCCACGCATCCACACGAAATTTAAACACTTGCCTTGTTGAGCGGACGTGCGATAACCCGCAGCAAGTCTCCCCTTGGCGCGGAGTAAGAGCGCACGAGCGACGTTGGCGGAGGGGAGGTTGGGAACTTGCAAGAGCGATTGGACGGCATTTTCCATGATCGTACGACAGCTTTGTCAACGTGAGGAAATATCTCGGAGAATACGGTTTTCTATAAACTTACCCCTGGATGGGTAGATGTTGCAATGCATGCAAGAGTACGTCGGCTTTTTGTGTGCTGCTCAAATTAGCAGTAACATCGCGAATGCTGGCGTCTAAAATACGGGGATTGAATAGGCTCATTGAAATGATGACCACGATAAATGCCAGGAGATGAGGGAGAAAGCAAGAGAAAGAGGCATGTATACTTAAGGGACACAATGCGGGCAACGGTCCGTCATTTTCCAACTTCGTTACCGGCGGTCCAGCCAGTTTCTCAGGCCAGGCGTTCTCGTCGCGATGTGGCGATGTAAAATCTAGAACGGCCGTTTACCAAAAAGAAAACACGTACATACGGGTGATAAGATGGAATTACTCTGGAGGGTAGTTGATATTTTGATACCCCTCCCAGTGGTGCATGATCTCGACCGTTGTGATGCGGTACAGGGACGGGCTTTCGGCCGAGTGTACGTACTCGCGGTAGCAAGTTTCGGCCTCGAGGAAAACGATGTTTCACGTAATCAGGAACCATTCACCGTCGACCTGCCATATGGTTCCGAGTCTGATTTCTCACTCTGGCGGGTCCGATAACTTTTCGACCTGAACAATCGAGTTTGTATAATCAACGAGACTGTGATCGAAGATGAGTACGGATATGAAGCATCAAGAAGAGGCGCCATTGACTTTTTGGATTCCAAACAGCCATCGAACTTGAGAGCCTCACTGCGATGCTCCATTGCAACACAAGCCCTTCTGTTTCTCTCCGAGTCAGCATGTGCCCTCTCGCAACTGATCAAAGCTGTGTATGTTGCGCCGTGTCATTTGAAGCCTGAGGTCCCTGCTTTAAAAAAAAAAAAAACTCTTCTGATATCGAATGAAAAGACTACTAGGTCGCAGATCCGGCAGTATGTGCTGTATCATATACCCTGGTCCCTGATTTCACCCAACTGAGTGCACAGCGACTCGTTCGCCCGAATCAGCGAACCGGTGTAAGCATGCGTTTCTGTAAGTTCTTCTTCGGTAACGAAGCAAAAACAACTTGCGTACAACACGCTCCACACCGCATGATTTTTATCGCTCTCACACTCTTCATCTATGACGTTGACGTCCCCGGCAGACGAGTACGTCGACATCGGCAAAAGTATAATAATAATATATAAAACAATAAGATCCAATGGGTAAAAAAGAAAGGAACCAGATCATATTGACAAGCGAAATTCGTCTCACAGTTGGGAGCTGATGTCAAGTCCCCTGATGAACTTGATTAGAATCGCGCGGTGACTTACCTGACGCCATCTGTCTTGGACCATCTCCGACGATTCTCCGTGTATGCCCCTTGGTCGTTTTGACTTGCGTCTTGAGACTTGGACTAGTTCCACCACGGCTACGCAAGCACGGAGGCCCAAGCCCAAGGTGAGAAGAAAGTGCCTTGTGAATTTACATTTGGCAACCATCAGTGCGCAGCATGGCAAGTATGCGTCGCTTACGGCCCAACAGACGATCCATACTGGTGTTGATTACACAGATAAACCACGTCTAACGATACACGAATGAGCCTACGTCGCACTGAAACTAGCCAAGCCAAGAAGCTAAAAAGTTCTGCCGGTGGTACCGTGACTACCATGTGACGTACCAGCACGAGTTGCACGACGAGGAAGGTCGATTTGCAACGTGTTGAACAATAAAAGAGAAAAGATGTCGCTCAAACACAATGATGGTAGATACGTCGTAAAGAGATTCAAATCCTATTTGGGGGCTTGAAGCGCGAAGCCCTTCGCGTGAGGCAACACAACCGATACAACCATGTCGTACTGGGAACAACACCCCCGTCTCGAGGTAGCTATGCGACCAAAAATATATATGGCAGGTGAGAGAGAGAAGAAGATTGTGATAAGGACACGAGAAGGACGAAATGAAATGGAAGGGTGCGCCGTGATGAAAAATAATGTGACGCCCTGTAATGATACAGCTTGTTTGTCGGTGAAATGGTTAGACGACTTTTTTGGTTGATCTACATATTGGGCGGCGGAAGATGAGGATGGAAACCCGAGCAGAAACCTGAGATGCAACGAGCCCAAAGAAGTGGTGTGTCATGTCCGTTAAAAGGTTTGCATAGCGTTGTCATAAAACTCGGCTTGCGCGGAGGAATTGTATCCCTGTTGGTTCTGTTGGTGGTGTTGGTGTTGAGGGTTCGGGTCTTCCTGCGGAAGCAACATGGGAGGGTGGAGGTAGGTGGCGAAGAAGTTGTCCTCGTCCTGCGGGAGCATGGGAGGGTGGAAGAAGTCCATCGGTGAATCTTCGGCCGGAAGCATGGGAGGGTGAACCAATTGAGGAGACCGGTCTGCGGTGAGTGTTGGGGGGTGCCAGAATGCGTTCGCAGAACCGCGGAAAACACTGAATGATGAGAAGAACGGGAAATCCATCGAAGAACGACGAGAGTGGGATGCAGTGGAGGAGTGGCCCGAGTACGAGTCCGCGTAGGAGGAAAATGAAACTGCAGACGATGGGGGCTCGGACGCCGAGTCCGTGCTCATGCGGCGGCGTTTGATCGTCCTCTGCTCATTGTTGGTGGCAACCTCTGTCTCCAACGTCTCGACTCCCGAGAACGGAAGTGCGTCGGGTGGGGTTTGAAAGTTCTGGCTCAGATAGTCGGGATGATACGGACCGGGGAATGGATTGTAGACGTTCGAGTAGTTCGACTGATTATTATAACCAGCACTCTGTGTGTCAGGCCCAAGCGCTCCCAGCAACTCGGACGATGTGCTCTGAGTCGTCGGTTCTTCATTGTATTCGTAAGCGGGTTGGGTAGTCGAGTCGGGTGCTAGGGTTGGGGAACGTTCTACGGTCGGCGAAGTTCGGCAACTCCCATCTGGGCTCACAGAAGGAGTTTCGGACGAGTCCGGGCCGGCGCGGCGAGCATCATGGCGCGAACGTTTGCGAATTACATCTGATTTCATGGAAATGGGTCTTGCTGACCCATGCAATTTGTAACTGTGACGAGGCGTGCTTAGCGAACGCATAACGGGCGAGAAAACACATCACTCACTATAGGCCACATCTAATGTTAGACGTCCCATGTAACATGAGTTGTCGTGCCACGGGACCATAGACATGAAACTTACGCATTGCAAACTGTCTTACCCTCGTCGTCCTTCCTCCAGAGCGGCGTTGCGGTGGTGTGGCAGTTGTAGCATTGAGCTGTGCCGACCGCTCCACTGAGCTGAGTGGTGTGTCGCATGTACCGAGGAGACCCACCAAGGACGTCAACCACTTCCTGGCGAGGAGCCGGTTGAGTGCGGGCCTCACCATGGTTGGCGCGCATACTCTTGGGGCGTGGGCGCTTGTGCTTCCAAGGAGATGAGCTTTGAGACTCGGTTAGGGCATCGAACGACACGTACCAGCTTGCAGTACAAGCCACATGCGTTGCAATTCAGCTCGTCATTGAGACCGCGGCGCCAGAGAGGCGTATGCGTGGCACCACAATTTGAGCACTCGGCCTTGACCCCCCCAGGGGCAGAGTTGCTATTTCCGCGAAGTACAGCCGGGTTGACGCTAGTGGCGGTGGCACCAGGGCCGGATGAACGTGTTGTGGGAGTATTCTGGGTTTTGACCGTGAGGCTGGGTCGACTGCTGGTGGTATTGCCCCGGGTTCCCGCGCTAGGGCCAAGCTTGGTTGGAGAGAGGGTTTGAGGAGGGGATTCCTCTGTGGGTTGGGAGAGGGAAAGCGTGGACGTGTTTGATTCGTTGTTACTACGAGAAGACTGGGAATCGGAGCTAGACGAGTCAGGGCCAGAGGACTCTTGCATCAGGATGTCAGCGTCGTCCGTGAGGGTAGACTCATTTTGCCCAGTGAAGGAAGAAGACAACTGGTCATCTGCGGGATCAAAGCTACTGAGGATCTCATCCAGCGGAAGCTCGATGGTAGGACGGAGAATGCTGAGACTACGGGAGAAAGTGTTGGTGACATCTTCACCATAATTCATAGCACTGGAGAGGGAGGGCTGCACGGAGAGGAGGGCGGAAGGACCAAAATCATTCGAGAACAAGGGGGGAAACCAAAGCGAGGGCTGGTCATCAGTCGGGTACTTACGCTTCCGGGAGCCAGCAGAAGCGTCCGAGTCAGTGTGAGTAGATTCGTCGCTAGCGACATGAGAGCGGGTGGCCTGACGACCACGCCGGGTGGAAGTCTCCTTGAACTCCGCAGAAGGGCGGAGGTCGGGCTTTGGGACGGTAGTGTTCGGAGTGGCGGGTGTGGGTTGATCCACCGAGAAGGTGAATTGCATGCGTTTAATGGTTCCAGGCTTCGCATTCTGGCTAGCCTCACGGCTGCGTTCTCTTGCGACAGCGCGCTGGCGAATGAGATCTGTGGACGGATTGCGCTTATAATCGGGGGCCTCAAGCTCCTCGATGCTCCTATGGGAGTCGAGTCAGGGTATAGGGTGGCTAATAAGACAATGGCAAGATGAGACGGACCTGCCCTTTTCTTTGTCGAGTTTGTCGCCCATGATCTTGGAGAGCTTTTTGAACTCACGCTTCGACTTTGCATTATCAGTGTCGACGATGAGGTTCTGGAGATGCCAGAGGCGCCAACTCAAGTTCTCGAGCCGCTGGCCCTGTTCGAGGTAGCTGGCCACCTTGGTGCAAACCTAGAGGAGATGAAAAGGGGTGATCGAGGGGATGGAACCAAAGGGCGCACCTTCCATGTCTTGGTGAGCGACTCGGTGTCGCTTAGATTTGAGAATGCAACAAAGGATTTGTTACCCTGTTGGCGATGATAAGTTGAGAGCGTGGTGAGAAGATAAAGTGAGTAAATTACCTTGAACTTGAGGTTGACAATGGAGGGCATGAACAGAGAGCAAGAAACCTGTTCGTTCAGGCGGTTGAAGCGATCGAGGGCTTGAGAATGCTGTGACAAGGAGGGACGAGGTATAAGAGATACCGGCAAGGCAAATGAGATCCAAAAAATTGATGGGCTTAATGGGTCAGAGCGCACGTTGCAAAATTTTGACAGGATGAAACCCCGACCTTCCTAGCAGCTCCGTTTGGGATTTTGGCAATACTGCGCTATAATAAAACAAATCTCATCCGTATGCAGGACGGTCCAGGACGGCCGTCCACCTCGAACCCGTACGGTCGTCCAGGTCTCGGCAGAACCTGGTAGCCATCCTTTTCCCGCTATTCTTGCCCAGAACGCTGGCCCGATGGTCCCGTGCCGATGTTCCGCATCCGGTTATTCACGGAAGCAGGCTCGCACATCCTCGAACGAGACCAGGTTACATATACCAGGAAGATAATCTTCTCACCACAGTCACTTGTTTTGATTGCCATCACACTTCCTTGGCCTTGCCCTAGCCGATCCGACGAGTTCCATTCGTGCCAATTGCTCAACACAAAATACCCTTAACCCTGACCCGTTCCTGTGTGCATGCTCCAACCAAAAAATATTGATCATTTAGCCATTCCACTCGCAGAATCCTGGTCACGGGACCTCAATAACTGCCTCGAGGCCCCAAGCCTTCGACGCGAAATGACCGCGCGAGTGGTGCCGAATCAGGAAGCGCTGGGTCTTGCCGCAAGGGGGTACCCATAGACATACCTTTTTTTTGCTTACGAGTCCACTTGACAACTCACTGTGGAACGCCATAACAACTTGTCACTGGAGACATCCAAGGTACGCACTCGAAACATGCACAGCCGCACAGCTGCACAGCTTTCCTGTCATCAGATCATACGGTCCTGACCCGTCCGACGATGGTCAAATATAGGTGCGAAGCTTCCAGACGGCCCACCACTGGGTTGGCGTCCGTTCTAAAAGGAGGCCCCCAAGAGGGTGTTCTACTCTAGCCTTCTGCGGCGACCGTATCTCCCAAGTGTGTCAGCCAGTGGCGAGCGTTTCTCGCCTCGTGTTCCTAACAATATCCTTTTCAGGTCCACAATCAACGCCTACGTCCACACATTGGCACCAACGTGACGTGTCGATCTCCCCATCCAAGATAGTGACTCGCTGTTAAGCCCATGACGGCATCCTCATCACGAACAAACCTGGGGGGACACTGGGAGCCTCTGAATAGAATCACATGGGGAAGGAGCAGGATCGTTATCGCTCCATGAGGCTTAACGTGGCGTGGTCCACAGTTGAGATGGTGGCTTGATAGGTACGACTCGCGGTAACTGACCAAGGTGTGCACGGATACCTACAGGTCATCCGACGCCGTTGAGAGCCTCAGGAGTGGAACGCCGACTCGGACGTGCGCTGGCAATATGCTTGGGATGCCGCGTGGCGGAACAGGAGGACGACAGATCGTTGCCCCATCACTTCCTGCAGAGTGGTGGAACATCGCCTTTAATGTAAACGGTGGCAGTTGAGCAGGTATACACCTTTCATTGTCGCACGTGTATCACTCTTATGTCATCCATTCCAAGGATCGAGCCAAGACATCAGGTAAACAGGGGCTTTTCACCGCCGCGTCCGAGGCGTTGACCAATGAGGGGGCTGCGATATGATTGTAAGTAAGAGAGATATGGAAAAAGAAGTCCTGATCCCAAGGCGCCAGCTTGCAATTGTATCGTTCCTGGAGACTCCGGGACCCTGCCCTAGTAATATATGAAGTTTGAATTGGCGAACATCGTGTTGCGAGCTTTCAGCCAGGTGATTCACTCTCACCATGCTCCACTGTGGAGCATCGTTGCATCCAGGCTTTTCGAGATCCCTTGATTCGGGCACTACCTACCACTTTGTGTTGTAAGAAGGACTTTCCGAGGGCTTTTCATGCATTGTGGAGTGAGTGGGTATTGCCATTGAGTGCCTAGGCTTCATTCCCGGTTCGAGTGCCGCTTAGTAACGACGCACTCACGACCTGTCTTCTCCACGACCAACGATCTGCCAAACGTGGCACATTCGATGCGTCGTTGATCCCAGATCTGCGAATGGGCGTGAACAGCAAAGAACACCCCTTTCAAGGTCTAGCCCGCATGTAAGTTCGGGAGCCTATGATCATGTTTGCTCACTTGTCTCGTTGTCTCCGTCTCCCAGCACTGGCTCGCCGTAATAACGTCTAAACTAGAACCTTGACCCTTCGTGTGTTTGAATACACGTTTCATTCCCGTCTTTACGCGTATTGGGGCTGGCGTGGTGAGAATAGGAGATCAGTCAGCGCATAGGCAACGTTGACGTTGACTGGAGCTTCTCCTGCGTAATTTATCCAATCGTCCCATTTTATTCACGGAAGACAGCTTCTGATCTCACACAGTAGAATTGGAACCAGATATATTACAGTGAGTACACGTACACGTGCAGAAAAGATTTCGTCAGGTTTTGCATCGAGCCACATCGAACATGAGTATTGTCAACCGGTGTTTCTGGAGTCAGTGGGGGGATAGGGGGGAACCCTAGCGTAATTACTCACGCAATTTTGTAACTGATTTGGCCAATCAGGGACAAGGTGAGACGCAGGACGAGTCCGCCGGAGAGTCTTGCCGAGAGAAGGCTCAGAGTCAAGGTGGGGAGTGCGTTATGCACTGCCTCCTCCCAGTGAAAAAACCCGGTCGCCGAATGTAGAGGAGCGATCGGAAATAAGCAGGGGTGGAATTTACGTCGACGAGTCCTGTAGGAGATAAGAGATTAGAATCATATCTATATCTCTGCACGCGGGACTGGATTGGTTGCCGAAGGATACCAAATCTCCGGCGCTGCGCCGGTAGCACTCGCACGACTCGCGTTGGACGCTGGAGCAGAGATTTAGATAGGTCGTAAATACAGAGGTTGTAGAATATGGTACCTAGAGCAGAGAAGCACGACGTTAAAAGAAAAGATAAGGAAAAGGGGTGCGAGTTGTGTATTACACAATGATTAGTAAGACCTTCAATGGATTTCGTTCCGGCCTTGGTGATGGCTTCATCGATAAATTCAAAGAGCTGCGTGACAAACTGCAATGGACCAAGGTGACCAACGGCCGAATGACCATCACTGAATCGTTTACGGTGCTGATCAGCCTCTTCTTAGCACACATCCTTCTCTAAGGTGGGTCCGGTGATCCTGAAGATATCATCTCGACCGCCTTTTCTGACCAGTGAAAAGAGCCAAGCTATTGAAGGCCTTGGGTCGGCCGAGCCCACACAACAGTAGTAGGTCACGGTGGCGGATCTCCGTGTTCGACTCATGATTCATTCGAACTCCAAAGACAGAAGCTGGCTGTAGCCTGTCGCATCTTGATCAACATACTCTTGCTGGGAGTTGTGTCAGTCATGTGTCCGGGTGAGATGACGGTGAACATAATTACAGAATTCCCTCTCCCTCGAACGATCTCAAGCAAGACTCTGGCAGATATTCATTTAGAGGTGTTGATTTCCTTGTGACTAAACTCTCTGCTCGGCACACTGGTGAGTTATTTTCTGTCATGTGCTCAGGCTGGAGTGGGTTTAAACTGTTCTTTAGAATACCTCCTAGGTGATCTGACGACAGCACTGGCGAATCCAGAGTTCATCGATGGACTGGTGACGTCCAACATCTTCGAAGCCAAACGCGATAACGTTCGGGTCGCCCTACCTCAGGCCTCAGGCCGCAATCGCCGCGGCTTCATACTACCAATTGCAGAAGTAAGTTCTCTACGCCCCGCAAGGTAGTCTGACTTTTTCACAGTTCCTCTACTTGCAGGGGTGTTGTCACCAGCGGAGAACAATGGGTGTTCTTCGCGTACGAAAGGCGCACGGATGGAACTGGGCTAGTCCAATCTTCTCCCGATTACAGTCTGGGAAACGAACCTTGAAGGCCTAGCATTGGCTCTCAACCTCGGTGCGCTGAACTCTCATATTTCACATTTGCATCTCATTGTCTCGAACAGATCAATAACGCGACGAGCTCTGATCATGCATTCTTCAGTCTGTCATGAATATGTACATCTCGCACATGTGCAGTCGGCGAATGGAGCACGGATCACGAGATGAAGCTGAGCCGCGTATGCACAGACCTTGTATTGAGTTCTCGAAGTCCTTTGGGGCTTGTCCACGTGCATCTGTGTCTTCGTGAAGGGTATTCTGCGAACGGAATGGTAGGGTGCCTCTATGGACATCAATCCATGGAAAGCCAGACCATCGTGTGCACATGTTGGAAAACTTATTCACTTATTGCAATCAGGCACAATCGACATTGAAATGTAATTGAGATAACACGCGACCAGGATACGATCAGAAATTGGTGGGATATACCATCAATCACAAAGTACAAGGTATTGATCAGCAACAGGTACGCAACGAAATCTAGATCAGATGACCTGGACACGTGCAGCTGCCCATGTACTTAGCATCTTCATTGTGTCCATGACATATATGTATACATACCAGTGCCAGGCGGAAAAGCACGGATGATAGCATCTCGTATTGATTGCGGACAACAGTCGTCCAGGGACCCCAAGATCCTAGTTTGAATTGCAGCAAGCGCGCGAGAAAAAGGACGTTCTGCGTGACTGATTTCTATGCTTCAGCGCTCGTCACAACAAACGTCGATTCGATGGCAAACAGAATTTCGCATATACCCTTGTCTAGTCGTTCTCGACAGTTGGCAATCGCATGACGAGCCCTTTCGTACGGAAAGGTTCCATTACGTGCGATAGCGGAACCGACGGACGAGTAAGAATTTCGGCGCGAGGCTGTCCATGCCATTGTTCACGAACTGTACCAATGATTGACAAATGAGTGATTTATCAAGTGTAGCAGATTTAAAAAAACCCTTTTCAGCAACGGCACTATCAATCTCCTTCGCTGGTAACTTGTTTTATTGAATCATTCGCCATGGCTCGACCTAACTTGAGCGGCTGTGGCAGCAAGACGCCACGGACTGAGCACGGAGGAGATCCTGCTATTCAAAATGTGTTCACATCGGTGCCTACGCAAGCATAATTCAGCAACCCGCAGGCAGACGTCAAAGTCTTACCTTCGCTTGAGTTGCTCAGAATCACCTTGAGTGCGTTGACGAGCGGCTCAAACAGCGTCTCGTCAATAGATCCAGGATGGGCTGCTCAAAGACCCTCCGCACCACGTCCAAGTCACGGTATGCAGCGAATCACTGTCGACTTTCGCAAATGCGTACCCGGAGTTCTTTGGCCATGTTGCGGAGGTGGTGCGAAACGAACGGGTTGTGTTCAATAGACACGAGGGTAGGCATCTTGGCAGCAAGGAAGCCAAAGTGCAGTTCGCCAAACGCGTCTTGTCGGCGGGTGTAAAATCGGTGTATGTCTAAGAGGGTATTCGCAAGTGTAGACGATATCCGAGGCTCTGCTCTCAGGATCAAACATTCAAACAGGGAGTTCGCAGGCTGGACAACAAGTTATAAGTGATTGCGCTGGTCCAGACGTGACATTAACGAGCTGCGTCCAGGCGCCGCCACTCGTTTGGCGGAGACAACTTACAAATATGATGTGAGTGGCAGCTCCTTCTCGTCAAACATCCTCTTTATTTCTCCCCAGCCCTTGCGCTCCAGCCTAAAGATTGACCTGGCTGACGCCACCCACGATAAGATCAAAGCAGCATTGGAGGAGGGCCTCATGTTGGAACCCGAACGTCTAAATCTCTCCGATCTCCTTGACAAAGCCAGGGAGCGGTGGCTACCTACTTCCGCTAAAGGAGCCGATATCCCGCTGCTCATGAAACGATTGACAGAAGACGGCCTTTACCTTAATAGAAACTGGGCGGCACGGTCGGGCTTTCCACAGACGTTCTCTCCTCAGGAAACGGCAGAGTGCGAGATTAGTTGGGCATTGTTTTTTAATAACGTGCGTGCCTCATACCCTCACCTTTTTTGATTCCCTCTGAATAGCATGTAGATTATGAACAAGATCGCCTCAGCACATGGAGAAACCACAACTCCCAGGCAGTGGGTCTACCATGGCAACTCCTATGTGGAAGCTCGGCGTAAGCCCGATATCATACTCGCGAAGTCCAGTTTTTCGTTGTCATCAGAGGTGCCCACTTCCTGGAACGACGTGCTGATGGTTTGTGAGGTCAAACATTCCATGACCTTACATTCCGAGGCTGAGAAGCAAGTCCACGACAAGGCATGGTTCATGATGTCGTCTCAAGTCGATCGGGCTTCTGTGCTGGCCTTTACAATGTGCGGGACCTGTCTCACTGTGTATATATTTTCCCGCAACGGCTGCTTCAGTACCGAGCCAGTCGACGTCCACACATCCCCCGAATTGCTAATCGAGTTCCTCGCGCTAAGTTCATTTAGCAGCACCGACTGGCTGGGCTACGACCACTCCTTCGCGTACCCTGGCTCCAACCAGGTCAAGTTCAACGGTGTTTGGCACACCATTATTTCGGTTCTATTCCACTCTCAGGGCATCGGCGGGCGAGGGACTCGAGTGCTTCTGGTCCTCCCGCCAGGGGAGGACCAAGTGCCGTTTATCATCAAAGATACCCATCATTCGCCAGGATCGCCATCTGATGGCGAGCTACACAGACTGCTACTCGACCCCATGCGCACAAAATTGCCGATGAGGAAAGGGATGCCAAGTAAGTTGGACAACGACGGCCTCGACGAGCTGGAGGCACGTGGAAGGGATCTGTTTGGGAACGACTGGGAAGGCAATCATGTGCCCGTTTTACCGGTTGTAAGGCACGAGGAGGATGTACCCCTGGCTGGCCTTGAGGAGATAGTTTTGGGTCTCGCCGATCAAGGGTCTTTCATGAGACACTTACGTACTGCATTCAATGAATGCACCATGGGCATATCGTGGTTCTCATGTGCTCGTGAGTTCATCGATTGCTTCGCAGGCGCAGTACTAGGTAATGCATTCTACTTCACCAGGTATCAGGGATAATACTGACAGAGTTCGGTATGATAGCTCACGCATTAGGTTACCACAAGCAGGCTGTTCTTCACTGCGACATCAGTGATACGAACGTATGGGTGGTTTTACGAATGGTTAAGCCAAGCCTCAACCATGACAGGACGGAGGACAACGCATCATTGTGGACTTCGGCTTTTCTTGACGCGGTTGCCCCTTGTAAGCCTGCCGATGCAGGCGATGACTGGTATCCAAAACGCTGCGGTATGCTAGGGGATTGGGGCTTTGCACAAGACCTGAGCCTGACGCCTGATGCAGAAAGCTCTAGATGCTTGACAGTGAGTTATGTTGTGATGTAGTCAAATAATATGTGTAGCTTGACGCAATGATCCAGGGCACGTTTCCATTCCAGGCTATACGAATCCTGAAAGCTCGTCAAGGTTCCACGGATGACACCGACAAGTTACCCTTTCACCCCGTCCACCAGGACCTAGAGTCCTTTTTCTGGGTCCTTTGGATCCTATGTGTCAACATCGGCGGTCCCTTCTGTCAGTCAGCATTGCGGAGTGACACACCCGCTAGATCCATCATCCCGGATTGGGCCCAACCCGGCCCGTGTGGCTCCACTCCAAGTCGGGTCGCGGTGTCCAAATGCTCTTTGATACGATGGACTACGAGTGATTGCCTTTCAGATTACTTCGGCAAGTACCCCAGCATCGTCGCCGGTTTGGGAAAACTATGGGACCGATTCCAATGGCAGGGCCCTAACAAGCCCACTGAGAACCAAATGACCCACCTCGAGTTCTTGGAGATCCTCGCTGGTATGAGGGAAGGTATTAATGCCACAAATGACCCCTATCCTTCACCAGAGGTAATCACTGCCGCCCGTGATCGATATCGTTGCAACCTGGCCCGCGGATGCCCGGTGTTGCTAGCAGACAATATGACACGGATGAGCCAAAAGGCCATCTATCGCAGTCAACGAAGCCAGATCAACCCCGCCGCAACTCATTCTCTCCATAATACCGCATCCTCTAACTCTCTGAAAAGGTCACGCTCCACCGCAACTCGCGATGTCGGGGAGTCTTCTATTAGCAATGTGAAACGATCTCGAGCCAGTAGTGGCAGAAAGCCGCGCGGAGGCCGCGGGCGAAGTCGCACCCAGAAGGGCGAGGTTACCAAAGCGGCAGGCACTTCCTCTGCTTCGTAGACACGACGGCAGCAAAGGTGGGTTGCTATTGGAAGAGCTCTGGAAGCACACACTCAATCCTGCATACAAGGCTTTTTTGTACATGTATGAATGTCTCGGCACTGATTTCTTGCTAGATACATGCACTTTATTTCTCTTATACTATCCCTTACCCCCAGTTCGGCACTACATAAAAAACACACCATTTTTGATATTTTACATCACACATATGAGTTTATACACTATACCTACGTCTACGAAGTTGAACGAGCAGAAAGATGGAGTAGTTACGAGTCCTTCTAGTTCTTATCCCCCACTTGCGCCCGTGCCTGAATTCCTGGATCGGAGCCCTGGGAGATTTCCACATTTGGTTGTGTCATGTGTCTTCATATTGGATTATTGTGAGCTTTTTTTGCTGGAATTACAAACATCCCCAGATCGAACCCGCTCGTCGCACACCCAGAAACCCCAAACAACGAGCCAGCTGGTCCGCGAAGAGACCGCTGACGTCGCGAACTCAAACGCGAGATGTGCGCAACACCTGAGAACTTGACTTCCGACGACCATGGAAAGGTCGTGGTGACCGTCGACGAAGAAAAGAGAGCGAGTAGTACACCTCGCGAAGAGAACAGAGCGGCGAGAGACGCTCGATCGCCACCCCTAGTCAGATCCGAGCCCGTCAGCAAATCGCTCGAGGGGGAGCGAGAAGGTCGAATCTCGATCGAAACTGCCGACGAGGAGAGGTCGCAGGACATCGTAGACGGTCCAGACGACACAGTTGACGACCCATGCAGAGCAGCCGCTAGCCCAGACGCGCAGCGCCGACATGCGCGAAGTCGAGACCATGCCAGGTCAGACGGTCGAGGCGGGCAACTACGAGAAGGGTCAGGACACATCCAGAGAGGATGGAGACGCACCTGGACACCATATAGATGATCTGGGAGGCAATACCACCAGCGTCAAGCCTGTGGATAGCCCGAATGAGCAGACCGTGTCCAGAGACCAGCGCACGGGCACGACAATCGAGTCGGACAGTGACGTGGACATGCGAATCATGTCGGGAAGCAACCCCCATGTCCACGATGATGCCCAATGCGAGGTGAGGGGCCCGAGCGGCAGCGCAAACGACTGAGAGGACGACGAAGAGAGTCGAAAGGGGGCAAGTGCAGATGGCAAGCTGCCAGACCCTACGGACGCAACAAATGAGCCGGAGGGCAGTGCAGGAGTCGGGGAGAGCTGCAAGGGGTGTCAGGGGGTTGGACGTGATGGCGAACGAGGTGGCAGCGACGGTGCAACGAACGACACCAGCAGCGAGTCCGGACGACTCGTGCAGAAGTTGTTCACTACGGACAAAACTCGTCAGCGCCGAGAGCGATCCACAAATGACCCATACGACTCACCTGAACCACCATGGCCACCCGACATACCCACGAACCACGCGAGCGAACCCGCGACACGTCGAGAAGCGTCGATCGAGGGGGAGAGAATGGGCACGTTGGTGCGCGGACGATCAACGACGAGGGCTATCAGTCTGTTCGCAACGTTGGATCCCTGCTTCAAGTCAGTCTCTTTTCTCTCGTCTTATCTTTCTGAACGATTACTGACGAATTCAACCTCCAGGTTACGGTGAACCTCCACGCTTCGTTTGTTACCTCGACTTGGTCTCTGTTTTTGTGCTCTCTATAAATCGCTTACCTGCTTATACACCCTCCCCTCACCCGCGTTGAATTCTTTTTGGGTACTATACAGTATTATATATTATTTTACCACGTTGATGGCCTGCTTGTCCAACTTGACCTGCTTCTTCAACGCAGAGAAGACCTTGTAAAAGTCTTTAGTTCTGTCTCATTTGCAGACAAGTAGTCGTGTAGCCAATCAAAATATCGATCTTTTTCATCATCATTACGTCGTCAATGCACCAGTGAACAATGTAAAGGAAACAGAAAACATTGGAATTTGAAGCTTTGAGGCTTGAGTAATGAATTGATACATTTTCCAAGTTTGCAGCTCATCGCGCTGCCACCATGTCCGGCATCTCAGAACTGTATAGTTTTTGGGAATAGTCGGGTCTCATCCGTGTAGTCAATCAAACTGTGTTCTAGAGCTAATATTAATCTTTTTTCATTATCATTATGTCGTCAATGCACCAGTGAACAATGTCAAGGAAACAAAAAAGAAACAGAGGCATAACATTGGAGTTTGAAGCTTTGTGGCCTGAGCAATGAATTGATATATCTTCTAAGTTCTTGCGCATTTGTAGCTCATCGCGCTGCCACCATGTCCTTGATCGGGATGCACAACAGAGCAAGCGTACATACAAAGAGGCTACTGCCGGCCGGTACAACACTGCGTTGCTCCCATTCGCGCTACCGAACAGCTATCAATGGAACTCCCAAACAAGCTGCCAAAAAACGAGGCTAAACCTGTTGCAGTTCCTCTGACTGCAGCAGGGAACGCCTCAGGAGTCCATCCAGAGAACTACGATGGTATTTTCCGGTGACCAAGTGGCAGGACGAAAATAATGACTACTCACCGCTGCATTGAAAAGGGTCTGACAGAAATGTTGAAGCCGACGTGACTCGCCTCCGAGTTCAAAAAAACTGCAGAGGAAAAGAGCTACCCCTGTGACCATAGACGTGAAAGCAAGCGTCCATTTCGCCCGACCATGGGCGCACGGACCATGAGGACGGATAGAATGACAACCGTTGCACGAAGACTGGGCACCAACACACGAGAGGTGTTCAAATCAGAACCGAACCTATAACATCCACCGATGCGCCCCACATGAGCCCCCCTGCGGCTACGCCAGCAGCAAAAGAAGCCCATATTCCTTGTCAGAAAATCCGAATTCGCGCTGAATACTTGGCAATACGAGTCCCAACGCCTGTGCCCACAGAGGATTCAAGAAAAGTCCGATACCACAAATCGTCCAAATCACCTAGCATTTCGACAAGGCGATGCGAATCTGATCACAACGGAATGAAACCAGAAAATGGCACGTACCATTGATAGCGACCGAGGTAGCTCGTGATCAATCAATGATGGACGATTTGGTTGTTGGTTGCAGCTGGATTGATCCAGCGGTGACGGACTCGTCTGCTGCGCTTCTCACGTCGACCATCGACCTGTAAGACGGATAGAACACTGTTGATTTCGTGGGGAGAAGAGATGCTCACCATATATATACAAGGCTACCAGGGGTTAATATCGCGGTCAATGCGGACGGCCTTCTGATCCAGGGATCCTTGGTTCCGCATCTGGGTTTCCAGGGCAAAACCTTGACAACAGGATCAGAGAAGCACGACTGGGCGGAAGCCTCCTTGTTTCGATGTGTGCATGTTTGACAGGGGAACGCACAAATACATACCCCCTTGGAAGCGCCGCGGGTCGCGGCAGTGGGCGTGAATGAGAGCAATGACCGAGGGTCGGCCAGCCTACCTCGATGGTTTTATCGGCCGCCAACCCCTGCCAAGTCCCAAACACAAAGGGTCCGGTGAGAAACAAGCAAGTTGAGCTCGACTTATGCAAGCTGTCCGAATCCGGCTATGATGCCACGAAATTGAATGTTGAATACTGTCATTGATCGACTATCGTTCGACTCCCTAACTATTGATGCGTCAAACGGTACTCACCAATCGCGCATGTTCGTAGCAACCCGAGACTGCGGCTGTAAAACCGGTCTTACCACCTACCTTCGTATGGGCCATGGACCATAGAACCCTTGAATCTGTTTCATGTCCGAGGTCACGCGCGGCGTCACAGAACAATAGTTTGATATCGATGGTGTGTCCACTAAGGGGGAGTCTGGACGCGAACCATATGGTCTGAGACTCACAGGCGCCAGTCACTGGTTTACCACTCTCCTTAGCACGTGTGTTCAACGCCCCCAGACTTTCCATGCAGCGGAGTAAAACGAAAATAAAAATACAATTGGGGACAGAACAGCAAGGCCATGGCTGTGGCACAGTAACACTTGAAAAGCGTGCCACGCACGATCCAAATCCAGAAGCAAGTAAATAAAGGGCACGCGCGAATCCCAGAAACGCGTTGGATGTGAAACGACTTTTTCAAAGGGGAAAAGGTGAGCGGACTGAAAAAGACATTGAGAATCAGAACAAGTTGGTTGAAATGAGAGAGCCTCACGGGCATGTTCATGTTCAAATGACATGGTATCAAGACGTGTAGACCAATCAACCGAACGATACAATGCGGCTCTTTCGACGTATGCGGTCGGTGGTAAAGACAGTCGACCTGAAGCGGGTCAGTATTCGGATTCGCGAGAGAGATACTAACTACCTCTTCCTGTGGTATCTGCCATAGTTCCATCCACCATTCTGTCCGTCATTCCAGCCGCCATTCGGCGCAGTGGGCGAAGGTGATGCGGCGAATGAGGCCTGGGGCAAGGTAAAAAAGACTGATGTGGATGCACACGTCGAGCACGTACCTGAGTAGGACAGACCATCGCTGTGACGGTAACTGTGACGGTAGCGGTACTCATACACGTAGGAGTCGAACCCATGGTCGGAGCCTGCGTAGCCGACCCAGCTGCGGATGTCAGGCGCAAAAGTACGCCAGTTGGACTTGGGGTGGTTGAAGCAGTAGCACTCGTTCCAGCAGAAACCGAAGACGCGGCCGTTGATGCAGAAGCAGAAGGAGACGTGGATGAAGCCGCCGTCGTCGCACCACCCGTTGCCTATTAGGTATCACGAGCAAATATACGTCAGCCAATCTAAACAGATATACCGCGAAGTAGCGTACCCCGGCGAGGATCTGCTGCAGTGACTGAGTGTTGATGGTCGCAGCTGTAACGACACCATTGCCGTCCATGGTAAGGTCAACCGGATTTGCGACATTCAACAGCCCGGTGCATCCAAGACCTACGCTTTGGGTCAGAGGCATGGAGAAAACATGCGGGGGGGGCGAACACGCACCGGGAGCCGGCCCAAAGGAAGCAGAAAACCTCATGGCAAGAAAAGTGAACAAGTTGTTCGCCATATCGGGAGCGGGAGAACCGGCATTCGTAAATAGCTGTTGGTTTTGATTGATGAAAATGCCTGATTGAGCAATCTGTTGGCTACAAGAGGTCGTCCATCGAACTACGAGGCAATTGGACAGTAAAAGCTCACTTACCAGTAGGTCACAGCGGATGCGTTGTTGTTATCCGCATGTGGTTGTCCAGTACCGTCGCGGTAAAGGTTGACTTTTGGAAGCGATGGTTGTCCGTTGACAAGAACCATCGGGTTGTTTAATGGAACCAATGCAGGCCCGCTAGCGGGAGGAAAGAAGAAGGCTAGAAGCTCCTACATTTCAAATTATCAGGACTGAGTGGCACAGGTGAAATGTGTTACAAACGTCAGTCGCAAGTGCAGGGCTCTGCCCAGTGGGGCAAGTTGTACAAGGATTTTGGTAAGGAGCACAACCAAGCGCAGGGTCAATGAACTGAGTGATGAGCGCATTGTCAGAGGCTGGTGATGTCATCAGCACTATCCATTGCCAACTTGCATAATCGGGCTTACCGTTCGACAACACCGCTGCATTTGGATTGGCTTTGTTATTGGCAGGAGTATTCTGGGAAAGGGTGTTATTGCCTATGAGGAGATATGTCGTGACTACATTGTCTGATTGATCCTGAACGTGGTGGTTACAGGAACGATTGCTTTAAGATAAGAGAGCTGCTCGCCTGGTCAACGACGCGGAAGTCGTGAGTGGTAGGGCAGGCTTGGCCGCTAGATCCGGCTCCAGGTGCTGGAATCTTGACGAGACCTTGAGATACCGCAGCTTTCGCGGCGTTGAACCACGCTTGCCCATTACAGAATGCGAACTGCAACAATGGTTCATAAAATGATCAACAAATAAATCAATGTTGTACCTGGCCGAACACTGAATTTCCTAGCCCATTGACACAACCATCCGTGCTACCGGTTAGCGTAACCGAAGCAGCATTACTACCGAACCAGAGACCAACGACTGCATTGTTGGGAATTGTGGGTACTATCGGGGGAATGTAAAATCCAGTAGATGCAGCCTGCCGCTGGGCCATAGTAGGGGCAGCTTGGTCAGATGTTGTGGTTGAAGATGCGACCATCGAGGGGGTAGTTGTGCTGACGTTCGTACCTGTTGGCGTAGGCATGGACGAGGTTGTACCCGAAGCAGTGGGTGAGGCACCGGTGCCATTCCCAACGGGTGTCATTCCAGCATTGATAACAAGAGGACTGTAGATTTGGATATTGCCTGTTGCGGGATCGAGGATTGCGGCTTCAACAAAGGCTCCTTGGTTGGCAAAGTCCAGTTGCTTATATATATATAGGCTCAACATTGATCGAGTAGTGGCATGCAATACTCACGTTGCATCCTGTCAACACGTAGGGAGTGGCGAGTCCTTGGGCAGTAAGTGGATTCGCAGGGACTTGCAGCTGGCAATTCTGTGAACGAACAGGAGCGACCCACGACAGCAAAGTTAAAGAAAGAGAAAGGAGCGCAGAATACCGCATCCTGCGAAAAGAAGGACTGGGTCGACGGGAAATATTGGTGCTAACAAGGGTGTGCCTGCCACGCAAGAACGAGGTCTCAGACCTGATTGCAAAGTACAAAAGTCAGTTAGCGATTGACTGATATCTGAATGTTTGCATTACCTTGTAGCCCGCTAGGGGGAAGAGAGACGTGCAGGATTATGGTGGGGGAGGAAGGAAAACGTTATTGGGAAGCTAGCTACGTGCAGGCTTTTTATCTGGTGATAATGAGACATTGCATCAATGTTGCAACCGTCTCTATGAGACATGGATGGATAACGGATACTTGTTTCTCCCCCTAATTGTGCTCCGGTTGCGTTGACGAATTAGAAAAGAAGACAACAAAGCAACAAGGCTCGGTGAGAACAGAACTGACCAGGATAGCATGCGTGGGCATCATGGCTGGTCAGGTGTTTCACGAATGCTGCCGCACGGGCTTTATATAACCGGGCAGTTGTTACATTTTGAGGCTTTTGTTTGAGAATCCGAGAGAGTCCTGCTCATGATTCTCTTACCTGGCCGCAGCAGAGACTCTAAATTTAAATTCAATGACAGACAATATGACAGTTGATATGTCAGCATCTTTAAATTGAACTTTAGTGGTTGCCCAGGAACATTGCAAGATTCAATCATCTTCCAGCATCATGATGCTCGACCTGAGGAAGCAACTTGACATCACCCTCACCGAGCCCGTCGTTTTCTTACGCACTTCCGATCCCTCTGGACGACTCCGACCCGACCAAGACAGTTCACCTACCCTTGTTAGAGGGATACTCGCTCTCAAGGTTGCCAAGCCAATCGGAATTTCCAGCATCGAAGTGGAGCTGACGGGCGTGTTGGCGATCAGCTATCAAGAAGGTTCATGTTATCTCAGATCTGTCTCCCATGAGGTGACTGACGCGATTATAACGCCCATGGGGTTGCCTTTCCTCCCCCGATACATCTATCCGACACATAGGAATCGGTCCGCGCCGTATAGACCTCACAGAGAAACGAAAAACATATTCTTCCTCTGTGACCGTCTTTCGTGCCGACCAAGTTCCTCACGGTGGAAGACACTCCGCCTTTGTCGGGCCAGGGCCGTCTACAACAAATTCCGACGTCGGAGATGAGCACGCAGCGACAACTTTGTCTCGTCCGCCTTCATTGCCTCGGGGGCGTTCCGAGCGCCGATGCGTCGTTAGTACGTTTCCAGCACTCTTCTACCATCCGATCCGAACCTTGAACGTCTCACACATTAACAGGTGTCCCTCTCGATCTCGGTCCAACACCGCCGTATAGTGTGGCACAACCTCCGACCCCAGTTCAGTCAAGGCTTCGTGGAGTCTCCGGGGAGCACAGCGCTCAAACACTCGAAGAACTGAGGCAAGCTCTGAGGGACAATCTAGAGGGGCAGGCATATCGCAATGATTTCTGTGAGCAACCCCGTTCGTCCCGAAATCTCTCTCACCTTATCCTCTAATATCTCAATCGCAGCTCCTGTGTCTTCCCGCTCGCATAGCGCGTTTTCTCTCCTCAATCCCACGATGCACTCCAGTACGTCTGATGACTTTGTTAACCGAGAGAACGACGACCGCACCGACGACTTGGTGCTTACGACCCCATCCTTGGGAGGCGACGCATTCCACAACAACACTGGAGAACCCCTGCATGTTCTGCCTCATGATGGCCCCTCACCAAACCATCCCCTTCCCCCGCACTCCCCTGAATATGCACATGGAACTCAACCTAGCACACGCGGAAATAGCCATGACCCTTTAAATACACCAGCTAGTCATTCCCGTTTTCCCTTTTCCCTCACCTCCGTTCTAGACGCTGTCAGGGAGATTACTTCCAGAACGCCATCTAGGTCTCGAGACGTCGCCAGATCGGAAGAGAGGGAGCGTGGACGAACAAGGGTCAGGATCATAACTGAAGAGCAAAGCGGAACTGAAGTAGGCGAGGGAGCCGTTAGTCCTGGGAATAGTGGCCCACTGGGACCAAATGCATCCCACCTGGCTGAACATCGAGAGTACCATCTACTTGGTCTGGGTCGCGTCTTCGGTTCGGAACGTGACCACGAAAAGGATAAAGATGGAGAACTAAAGTCGAAGGGACATGGAGAAGGTTGGAGGGAGTTTAAGCCAGGCAAGTCATTTATCCTCGCTGTTTCCCTGCTTGACCAACCTAAAATTCGCTTGGGATGAATGGCACTTTATATCCCAGGTACTTACAGCTACCCGATTTCCTTCCTGCTTCCGGCAAATCTTCCACCGACGTTTTCTCTTCCCTACGGATCGCTCAGTTACGCCATCAAAGGTGTTGCTCACCGACCTGGCACATTCACGTCCAAGCTCTCTTGCCAAGTTCCACTGTTAGTTGTCGCGTCACCAGCTATCGGAGCTGGGGAAGGCTCCACGGGTGGAGACCCCGGGCCACTGATTGTCGAAAACCAATGGCAGGGAAAACTCTCTTATTCATTTGGACTGGGTTCGCGCTTGTTCCTTCTTGGTTCTAAGCGTCATCTGGAAGCAACTGCAAGCAGAAGAGTCCCTCCGAGCACTGAATCCCTGGTAGAGGCTGGAGTGGAAGCGAGAGCCGAAGAAGCATACGGTACAGCTACCTTGGATCTAACTCTCTTGCCCACCGAAAAGATCAAGATCTGGAGATTGGACATAATCGTCGACCAGCGCATTAAGTATGTTGATGAACGGGGGAGGCCCTTCAGAGACGACGATAGGATGCAGGTGAGGTTGCTGGAAGTGCGGGATACATGCACTGCGGAGGAGATGGATCTGATGAATGAGGAAGAGCAGTAACATAAGAACAAACACAAACACAAGCATGACCCTACCCCAATTCCACTCCTTCCAACGCCTATCTCACCGCATCGATCGCCCCTCTTGCCATACCTCCCCCCAACCACTGATCCTTCCATTCTAGCGGGTCCTGGTCCCTACACGCTCTCAACCATTATCGGGCTCCCTGGTTGTAACGGCTCTTCCGATGATGATCGTGGACCACTGTACTTTACTGTGAAACAGAAGAGTTCCAGTGTGAGAGTGGAGCATTCCTTGCGAATCGTTGTGAGGGTGGAACCGGTTGGTGATGAAGATACCAACGATCATGCAGGAGGGAGGAAAAGATTGGTTGACATCACGGTACAGGCCCCGATTGCCATCCTTTCTGTAAGCTCTGCTTTCTCTTTGTGTGTAGCGCGTAATCTCAACCTATCTATTCATCCCGCCGGAACAGTGCCATTGCGTTCCAGAGTACCAGACACTCCCCGTGTATTCCCAGATCACAGAAGACAACTTGCAGAGTTGCCTCGCTTGTCCGTGCGTTACGAGTGTCGTGAGACCCACGGAACAAGGGCATGGACACCGAGTCGGAAGCTCCTTGGGGCAGGTCATGACACCTAGCTCGGCGTCATCTTTCGAGAGCGAAATCGGTCCTGTCGATGAACAGCGTAGCGACCACGAGTATTCGAGATCACCGATGAGCGGCCATGCGAACCCGCTGGCAGTAACGTTACATCCCTCTCCACTATCGCCGCCCAGCTGGTCACGCGACACGAACTGGAGCAGGTCTCCACACCATGCCGAGATGCACTCCCACGCTCAACACCACCACTCACACTCCCAGCCATACTCCGTGTGGACGTCCCACGTAGGCCATCATTCGCAGGACCCATCCTCGACGTTCCATATGTCGCGTCCGCCATCACCGCTGGCGCGATACGAGCGGCTCGTGTCTGGATTGGAGAGCGAGGCTGGGGAGGCCCCACCCTCGTACGAGAGTGTTGCTCTGGGTCCCTGAAGTTGTCCTTTCTTTGGATAGAGGCAACAAGATGCCTATATTTTGCCAATTGGGCCGCGTGCGTGCAAATTATGTACACGAATGAGATACCATCTTCAATAATGTAGGGTTCATACGGACCCATATGCTTGATACCATGTTATTACAAACGTTGCCATGTACTGTTGTAACAAGCGAGCAGGATATAGCTGCTTCTGTCACCCTCTAACACGTTCGTGCGGCTCCTGCCACGGAACACCTACACATATATGAGCGATCAAACATGTCATGATACAAGCAATGGGAGCAAAAAGAGAGAGCACACGAACCTAGGATGTTGAAAATCTCTTCCTCGGTCTCTGATGCAACAATATGTCCTGGAAGAAAGACGAGTTAGACTCGAACGCGGCGATCGCTTCCGATACCTACCTTCATAGACCTTCTTCTGCCTGTCGTATGGGTCACGCAAGACACCGGCGTAAAGACCACGCTGGTTGAGCGAGTACCCGTGTTTGTTCGCCTTCAGCCTGATAGCACGATTGAACTAGATGGTGTAAACCTGTGCTGCGAAGTGTACGATAAAATAAAAGTACTTACGATGTCATCACCCTGTATGTGACATAAAAGCAAATTAAATTGCGCAAATATTGGTGGACAAGTCGGAAGCACTTACCGTGTAGTAAAGTAACGCGGCACCTCGGTTCACCCAAGGTACGCAGAGGAAGTCAATCCTCCGGCGTTTCGCACCAGGTTCAGGCAGCTTGCACAGACCTCGATATACCGACTCGAGGTCTGAAAAGTCGTCAGGTACGGCCAAATCCTCGGTCATGATGCCGGCCGCGTGCAATCGCTCGAGCAAAGTACGCAGCACCCCTGTCGAGCCACTGGTTAGACCAAGCAGTCGTTGTAAGGCTTCAATAAAGCGTACCTTGGTGCGTCTTGCCATCTGTGGTCGGTCGCGTGATCAAGATGTCGATATCTCCACAATCTGCTTTTCCCCTGCATGGAAACATAAATAAGATCGCTCTTGCATAGATAGTTCGAACACTTGCCTTCTATAACTTCCCATGATCTCGATGAACAAATTGCTATCAATGGCGAGCGCTTCGGCACAATTTCAGCGAGAGCAACAGTAGACAATCATGTCGTACCGATTGGTTTAATCATTTCAAAAATTCTCCTCGCTTCTTCACGGGGCATTCTCGAGTTGATGTCTACATCGAGGACATGTAAAGGACAAATGACTTCAAAATAGTACTGCTCACCATCATAAAACTTCAGACCAATTTCTTGTGCCGTCGATAGCTTCAACTCGCATTTCCCGGCTCTCACATCATCGAGAGTTCTGAGCCCACTCGCAAACCAAGCAAAGGCAGTATGACGACCTGAATGTAGCTGAGTGTCGTCAGATACTAAGGAAAGCAATGGGTACTCGCCAACGCCATAAATGCCCTGAAAAATCCTGGTGGCTGCGACATCTTCTGTATTCTCGTACTTAATGCGCTGGAGATCCCCCGTATTAATGATCTCCATGATCTGTCCGCCGCCATCAAAAAAACAAGTCGCCTTCAGTAGGTCTTGAGATAGCTTACTTTCAAAGCAGTCTTTTCACCAACGCCACGGATGGAGCGCGCTTCGCTGAATGATCTAATCGGTTTGGGATAGTTTCGTAGCGCAGGAATACCTAAGTCGTCATGAGTAACAGAAGTGTACCGAAGTATTAAACTCACATTTTCCGTAGCTATATGCACGCCAGCGATCATGCTCAGATGATTTCGCCTTGTGTAATTCCCTTAATTCTTCCAACTACTTAATGGTCAGAAAATATGTACGTAAATTCCAACAAAAATTACCTTGTCGACGATATGTTGATTAACACAGACACTCGGTTTGTGCCCTTTGAGGTCACACGCAAAACCCTAGGAGAGTAAAACAATAAAAAGATCAGGTCCCTTCTCCCCCAGAAAGCGGTTGGCTCACCCTTCTCGGAGCTGGTCCTCGGTAGTAGTCGAATTCGTTGTCTTCATCTGACTCCGATGCGTCTTGACTCCACTGGACACAAAGATGTAACCGAACAATTTGTATCACCAGCGATGCTACCAACCTGGGCTTCACGATCAGCCCTCGCTTGTGCATAGTACTCTGAAAGGGGATCATTTTGCGGAGCCTTCTCTCCTGCCTCCGAAGTTGCATGACCTTTGGATTTTCCACCGTCGACAAACTTGAGGTCAAGCGGGAGTGGTGGTAACACGGTGAGAGAAACACCGCGTCCCTCAGTTTGAGTTGGTTTACCCTCCTGGGAAAAAGTACTGCAATGAAAGTTAACGTTGAATCCCAGACAATTTCGTATGGTGTAACGTACGAAATGTGACTGATGTCACCACTGTCATCATGTGCACTATCCGCCCCTGCTGCCGCACCACGAGCTGCTTTCCCGGCCTGTTTAACCCAGCGATTCTTCTTCCAGCTGGGGCCGGCATCAATCCGTTCTGGAAACGCTGCATGCATGAACTCAAAGTCGAATAAGTCATTCTCATCTCCATGGTCCCCTTCTCCTTCGGTTTCTTCTCCCTTGGCATGCTTGTCCGCCGGTAGTTTGGATTTCCGCTTGCTCGCCCGTCCGTACCCTGAGACAACCCAGTCCCATGTGACAGTGGGGATGTTCTCTGGTATATCTGACAGAGATTTAAGTGACAGCGCTTTCAGAGTGTGGCGAACGGCTGCATCTGTCACAATGTGCGTCACAATGGCCGGGTCATATTTTGGAACCAACGTTCCTCCATGCTTCACAATCTGCGGGACAGACGTAAGTACGTCTCTGATGCCAGACCCCCAAGTTCACGTCGCAAGTCTTGCAAAGCTGTGACGTCGATGCCACGTACCACACCCGCAAAGTATGGGATCACGTTCCCAACATCTTGGACAGAGGTGGCAATGAGAAAGAAAGAACATAAGAATAACTCACGTATTCCATGCGTCCCCGGGTTGTAGTGCTTGCGTACATCATGTCACCCCCAACGTAAAATATGCGCTTTCCTTTGAGATAGCTCGTCTTGACGTGCAGATCGAGGCACGATTGTAGTTTCTGAGCATACTCAAGGGGTGTAGTGAGTTTCGGCTTTCCCTTCACTTGCTTACTGCTACTCCCGTTGCTAGACGCTTTCCTAGACCTCCTATCACTATTCACTGTCTTACGTGTCTTTGGTTTATTTGGAGCGAGCGTGTTAGACGAGGAAGGCTGCGCCCCGTGAGAAGCCCCACTTGCACGGCGGGACTGTCCGGACAGTGTGGTTGCGGGGCTCGTGATATTGCTCACGTCTGATGCTGTATTAAATCCTGCAGGCGTTCTGGACACTGGGGTTTCTCCAATGCAACCAGCCTCGTGGGAATCATCAGCGATTCTAGAGGATGAAGGTCCGACACTGATCGAAATTGCAACTATTTCATCCTTCGGGATCCCATCTGCAAGCAATGAGTTTGATGCATTCTCCAGGAATCCAGAACTATTGGTTTTGTGATTATCGGGTGTGGTGGAACTGAAAACAGCAGCATTGCGGCGTGGTGGAACCGGTGGGAGTGAGAACACCTCTATAACGGAAGGATCGTTAGGCGTGGAAACCAGTGGAGTGTTGAGTTTTTGTCTTTTCTGCGTCTGGGCCACCTTCATTTCCGAATCCGGAGTATTTGCGGTAGAATATCCGGAAACTTCTTCTGTAACCGGCACAGCCTGATCAGCTGTTCGCACCGTTTGAGCCTGTAAGGAGGGCATTATCGGGTCCTGATGACATCCAGGGGCTATGTGACTCATGGAGCTAGACACGCTGAAACGTTCGACAGAGGCACCACTTCTTCGTGCCATCGTCCTCAAGGCAACGGGATCTGGATTTGGGCCTTCGGAGACACTGGCGCGGAGAAAATAATCCATCGACTGGGGAGTATAATATTCTCCTGTTGTTTTGCGCCGTTTAGTGCAACGTGCCGCGGAAGGCGTGCTTTCCCCAATAGTTTTCCGCAGGGGACTAAGAGATGCAGGGTTCAGTTCCATCCCCGAATTCGCTGTTTCTGCGCTGTTGTTTCCACTGGCTTTCTTGAGCCCCAATGACAGCTTGTGACTGCTGAAAGTCGACTGTCGACTGCAAGCTAATTCGTATCGACTAACAAAGCTCACCGCCTCTCTGAATTTATCGGGGAGTGTTGCGCAACTGCGAAGTCTTCTGAGTCACCGACACGCCTTGCTGTTGATCTACGGTTGCCTCCGGTAAATGAAACGACCAGCCTGGCTTCATGAATCCTGTAACATACCGGTTCTGCCGTGTGGTCGCAAGACGCGTTTGGATATATTTGTCGACATCCTCGTCAGGGATGCCCATTCGCCTATCCCGCTCTGCAAAAAATCCGTCCGCATCATCCATGACTGACGCTGATGAAGAGTTGTGGCTTTGTACGTGTTTAGGGGGAACGACAAGTCTAATCTAAAGTGAAAACCAGGGACAGCAGGCACGTGACTCCACTCCACCACGCGTTTCACATCTGCCTATTAACTGCAGCATCACCGAGTAGTATGAACCCATCCCACTTACACGGCGGCTACAGCCGACCAGACCAAGACAGTAGGAATCGCTTACCGAAGTGCCATCTCGGTGGACTGCTGGTTAGTTAGCAGGTGATCGTAGGTCGTTCCCGAGAATCATATAATCTACTCAAACTTCACTAATCATGATTCAATGGTTGTTGCTCTTGGCGGTCTTCGCGGTACCGCGTAAACTCAGTTTCAAACCGTTGAAGGGTTTCAAAGCTTATTAGTTGACAAGCCAAAGGAATTAATGCCAGCGAGTGAGCTCGCCTGCAAGAGTCTGCAATGCCTTGCATTAATATGGCAGAGACCCACTTGGCTGACGATCGCAAACCACCAGACCAGCGTCCGACCATGAAGTGACATGTGTGAGTAAATACAGTCTAGGCCAAATGAGTCTTCTGGGGCGGTTCCGCCTGATCACGTAACAGGCTGTACACCTTCCTTCCCACTGCCATTTCGCTCAGAAATTTTTGGTTCGTTTTACTCGACACGAGCCTTCCCTGATTCAGATCTGTTTATCGTCTTTAGCCACCGATGGATGGGTCCCTGCTGTCCATCGTTTGGTGCTTCCGCTTGTTTGCCTCTTACCATTCGCGTGGCGCCCAGAATCTGAGTCTACCGGACCCACGCGGACTCATTCATCACTCAGCGATTCGCTTCCTCCAGCACTCGTCCATTTTTCCGTTACCCGGCACAACATCGC
This sequence comes from Boletus reticuloceps, assembly GCA_018397855.1. Taxonomy (NCBI): domain Eukaryota; kingdom Fungi; phylum Basidiomycota; class Agaricomycetes; order Boletales; family Boletaceae; genus Boletus; species Boletus reticuloceps. The sequence goes on from JAGFBS010000102.1 coordinate 66,440, forward strand.
CTGCCCCCCAGGCTCTCTCATTTTGCCTTGAGAAGACTCTCATCTTACCGCCCCATATCCACGTTCCCCATCCTCAACGCTGTATTCAACAGGGCCGCTTGTTTTGACCTCGTGCCCAGCTTCTACTCTGTTTCGCTGAGTTACTATCGGTATAAAACTCAGTAGTTGCAGCGGCGTCCAATTTTTGTCTTGCCAACGCACTGTCATCTGCATCAAACCCAGTAGGCATACCGTTCTACATTCCCTTCCTCCACCCAGCTGGTCATGGCGATTGAATTGAATTACCGCCACAATCTGCAGGACGACGATGAAGCGGATATTAATGGGATTCCCTCTCCCGGAACGCCGAACTCTATGGGCTTTGACGACGACCACGACGACGACAGTTCCTCCGATACTTCGTCGATTCTGACTGAACTCGGAGCAGACGAATTCCCAGGCCACTTCAGAGAGCATGGTGGCCGGCTCTTCCATTCTCATGGTAACTTGCCATACCCTTTGCCTGTCGATGCTGATGAACAAGCGGTGTGTTGACATCTTCTTTACCTATCTTCCCTCGTTGATTATTATTCAGAGGCTCGACTTGCAGCACAAGATTCTGCGTGACCTGTTGGGCTCTCACTTCGTTGGTCCAGTCGCCGAATCGTTAGCCCACGAATCGAGCAGGCAGAAACGCGTCCTCGACCTCTGTACGGGGACCGGTCGATGGTAAGTGATTTCATCTGATTGGACTTGATCTCTCTAATCCGTGTGTGGCCGATTTGTCTGATAGGGTAATGGATATGGCAAGTCAATTCAGACACGTCAGATTTTCTGGCGTAGACATCGGTACGTACACGGCACGTTGCGCTCGTACTGCAACCTCGACCTTATTGGTCGTCCCTCTCTATCCACTATCGACATGTAGTTCCGATCGCGACAAGGCGTCCCCACTCCAACGCCAATTTCGAGATCCTTGATGTTACGCAGCCCCTTCGGTGGGCTGACGGCGTGATGGACTTTGTCCATGCACGTAGTGTTTCGTTGGCGGCATGTCATTCGTTCGTGTCATCCCTTTGCTTTTCATCATTCTAGAAACAGATTGCCAACTATCCGGCGATGCTACGCGAAGCCGCTCGTGTTCTACGACCTGGCGGCATCTTCTTCTCTGGTGAAATCGGCCGATACGTTGCTTTTGCCCCTGGTTACCCTAGCAACCCGGCCGTGGATGCCCCTGGCGCTACCCGGTTCTTCAAAGTCATAAACGATCTCTTGGAACGTATTAGACTCCACGAGATCACTGGACACATCCCGCATTGGCTAAGGCGTACTGGGATGTTCACTGGTGGTCGTATCCAAGAGCATCTCATCCCCATTGGAGAATGGCACCCGTCCTCCCGCCAGAGGGCTTTAGGCCGTGCTTACCTCGACGCAATGACCGTATTTGCCGAAAGCCTCAAACCATTTTTGAGGGGCCAAGGTGGTCTTTCCGAGCGCGAAATATTCGAACTGATTGACGGATACGTTCGTGACATGCGCGGCGTCCCCGGTTTGGTGAGCGTCTACCAGACCGTGTGGGCGATCAAAGCCTGAGTGGCCTGGTTTAAATTCATCTTCTTTTTGGGATTGCTTTGCTTGTTTCCAATTGCTTCCTTCTTTCCGTTACTTATTGCTGTGCTTTGTACGCTTTGCTTTGCTATGTTTGCTTGTTGTGTCGTGGTCGCTCATATTATGTACCATGTTGTTCCGAAAAATCCGTTGTCTATACCTTTGAATCTCTATGTGGAGTCGAGGTCTCTTGCTATCTGTATGTACCCATGTACACCGCACATTTACTTGCATGTTACCAGCCGATCACTTACAATACTCGCGACGCAGTCCTGTAAATTCCAGACGCATTCTGGCATAATCCAACGCCTTAACCTGCGCAGAGTTGGCAGGTGTAAACCAGAGGTTCAGTGATCACTAGCATTGCTTGCCAGATGTCCAGGTCTCAAATCCAAAATGTCGGAAATCAAGACCGGCATCGGAACGGCCCGTCCGACACCGAACTGGCTCGAACACGTCATCATGCGCTCACCGCAAATGTGTAGCCCCTAACGGGATCCTCTGAGAGTGGTTCCAACATCTTCCTCTGCAAACCAACCGCCGGGACAGCTTTTGTCTCCTCCTTACACCTTGACTTGTCGTTTTTCAAGTGGTGTGGGTAGTCGTACTTCTTGATATGCTGACTTGCGGGTCCAGGTGTGCCGGAGGGCCGTTGAATCGCACTAGGCAAACCGACACTGGAACTGCAGTACCCTTTTTTGGAAGGCGCACATATAAAGAACATCAGTACGAGTCGGACCCCCCTCCCCCAGTCCTCTTCCCTTCCCTCTACTTACACCCCCCCATTGTGTCCGCATATTCAGGTTGCCTTGCGTGCCCGGAGACCTGAATAACGCGAGTATCATTGAGTAAGTCGTCAAATCTTGAATGCATGTGTCACATTTCGTGTGTGTAGACTCGCCGTCGGAGTTTAACCACTCCCTCCTTATCCCAAAATATTGCTGCCGTATATAGGAGCCACCAGATGGTCACGTCGAGCTCGTAGAAGATCGGAGATCATCACCTCAGATTACACTCATACCATCAACTTCTCCCTTTTTCGATACGTCGAAACCCTCGACGTTTAATACCTATCGCATCCACAAAATCGACATTTCTTTTTTTGAAGCCACCCTTGCTCCCCGCAGCCAAGAGTCCTTCGGCCTGTCGTTGCCGTTTCCGCGCGATGCATCACAGGTGCCACGATGCACATATCTTTGTGTGGTGACTTAACCCCCAGTATCCAGGTAACCCGAGATTGAATGAGGCAAGCCGTCGACAGCTTGCCTCATCAGGACGGTCTGGTCACTAGACTCAAATGAACATCGTCTCGAGTGTTTTGTAACCTGGCCATATTCATTCGTACATGGCCAAACGCACATGTTGATTCAGTGAGAGCCCGCCTTGCAACATCGGCATGTTCTTGTGATCATCCCTGACATTCTAGTTCCTTGAACGCTGTGGCTAGAGGGTTCGGTCATCGAGGTGCCGCGTGAATCGTCGAAATTCTTCGTCAAGTTGGGTCCCGAATCATGGGAGAGAACGTGTCGGCCAATTTCTCGATCCCGAAACATGGCAACACCCCGTGTCCAAAGCTACCTTGGATGTCTGGATATGACATTTCGTTAGCTCGATAGGCAACTTGCAACAGTTTGAACTTCTTACTGCCATCGTAATCTCGGCCAAGAAATGGAGAACTTCTCTTGGATCTTGACACTCCAGGTGCGTCGCTGAGGAAGAATCGTCACGGTTTTCAACATATGGTTAGAGTGCATCGGAAAGCTATACCTTTCCAAGAAAACGAATGGAGCGCGGTGACGAGAGCTGAACGTACTCGCCGTCAGTATGACAACGTGAATCCTGGCAGGATTCGAGCAACTCGTCGATCTTCTGGACAAAGATGCGTTAGGTTTCCGTTCGAATGGAAGTGGAGTGATCAGCATTGTCCAGACCATGCCTACCACTTCACTTCCCCCCCGAAACGCTCACAAGTCCCATTGGGCGTGCCTCTAGAACTACTTAGATACTGAGAGACAAGACGGACGATCACGGTGAACCCTAAAGAGATCATACATGAGTTGTGGGTACATACAACATTTCACAAGTGCTGAAGCTTTCCGTGATGGTAAATTTCCTAGGCAGGACCTCTTTCGGTCTCCATCAACAGTGTTTCAATGGAATCGAAGACGGGTATTCCTACTTGATTTCAACTCAAATTGCAACTATTATGGGTATACGAAACAATGTCAAAAGCAAAGATCCAATAACGTCCGCGTTTACAACTAGATCTCAATTAGCGGTCGTATTCAGGACGTTGGTCCGTTTTCATTCCCTTTGATGCTCAAAGAGGAATAGTGCCTGACAACCTAAAGTCTCTGCTGCTCGCACCGACCGAGAAATCGATCGTTCCGTTCGGTTTGGCCCATCCCTGACGAACAACATCCCAGATCGACAAGTCATAGCGCGAAAGTGTGATTGATGCTTGGCACGTCTGACCGGGTTGGAGCTCAACGTTCGTGAAACCTTTCAAGATCGACGGGGGCTCCATCGCCGAGGTGGGGTGGTGCAAGTAGAGTTGGGGGATCTAAAGAAGTGTACGGAAGCCCGTTATGTTATGCAAACAGGAGAAACATATATTCGGGCTTACCTCGCCACCATAGGAGGAGCCTGTGTTCGCCACATCGAATGTCACACTGAATGCAGGCATGTGAAGCCTGGTAGTAAAGACAAACAAGGGGATCAGAGAAACGCTTTCCGCTAGAGTGAAAGGAAATTACCACAGAGCAGTGGATGAACCCTCAGCGATGGGAGTTGCGCCGCCATTAGCCCAATTTTGAATGAGGGCTGTTTCTGGGTTATCCGTGGAAGCAATGGGGGTAATTGCAAGGTTAGAGTAGTTGAAGGTCGTATAACTCAAGCCGAATCCAAACTCGTAGCGGGGGGTGATGTTTTGCTAGCAAGTCATGTAAGTAAAGTCAACTCTCTGTCGTCTAGTCACTTACAGCGTCGAACCAACGATAATCGATGAAAAGTCTGAAGGGCTCGATAAGTACACCATGTGATCGAATATATGCGTCGAGGAACGTACCCTTCGGTGTAGTTGATGGGCAGAATCTCAGTCCCGCCACCACCTAAGGTAAGTTGAGCAGAGTAATCACTAGCATTCTTAGCGATCGTGTATGACAAGCGCCCCGATGGATTCCAATTTCCGTACAAAACATTCGCGATTGCATTGCCGGCTTCATTTCCACCAAGGCCGGCCCAGACAATCTGGATCAACAAATCAGAGACAATGGAAAGGAACATGCGCCGACACTAACAGCGGTGATGTTGGGGTGCTCAACCCAAGGTTCAAGAATAAGGGGTCCAACGCTGTTTACAACGACAACCGTGTTGTTGTTTTGAGCCGCAACGGCAAGGATGAGTTGATCGCCGTTGTTCCATGCCGTCAGATTCTTCCTGTCTCCTGCGTTCCCATCTACAGTGATGTAGCCCTATACCAGGGTCAACAATGGACAGGTGAAGTATATCGTATGTCGCACCTCTCCGGAGTCGGAGTTCACGAAAACAATAGCAACTTCTTGATCAATGACCGTACTTGCCGCCGTCCCGAGATCCCAGTCGTCAAAGTCCCACGACAAAATAGTCTGGTCAACCACGGCGCGTTCTTGAATGGCTTCATATGGCTGACAGCAAAAAGGTTCGGCATCAGAAAAAAAAATACAACTTCCGCACACTCGACTTACAGAGATGAGATACCTGAACCTGTCAGTTCTTTATATCCAGTTAGCGAGTACACAAGGATGATTTCTCTGAGGAAGTGTACGTACCCCGATCCCCAACCCATGGCAAGGACGCCGGTTGGGACACCACCCTGGTCTGAATACTCGTTGGGTCCGGATGCAGGTGGCGCTGCATCGCTTCCAACCAAGACGAGACTCTTGGGTTTGTTCAAAGGGAGCACACCCTCGTTCTTAAGCAAAACAATGCCACCAGATGCCACCTCCTGAACAACTTTGTAGTGGTCACTTTCAGCATTGACTTCCTGATTGAGAGGGTCATTAACATTCCAGGAGTCGATGGTCGCATTTGGATATCCTCCGTCCTGGTGCATGTAGTACCATGCGGCGACAATACGCGTGGCCATGTCGTCGAGACGAGTCAATGAGATCGTGCCATTCTGGACATACGCAGTCAGGTTTCCACCGAAGTAAGAAGTGCCAGAGCTAAAAGTGATGTCTCCGGGCATAGTCATCTGTAAATGGACATTAACAAGTATCCTAGAGCAAATTGTCAAACTGCACAAACATCAAGACCCGCAACAGCTGACAGTGTATTCTCGGTTGCGGCCCAGTCTGACATGACAACTTTCGGAACCTCAGCACTTCAATTCAAGCTTTCCGGAAAAGAAATATACTTACAGCCCTGGAAACCAACCTCCCTCTTGAGTATGTCGTTCAGAGTCTTGTTGTTGTTGCAAGCATAGGTATAATTGATGAGGTCTGACGGGAGGTTAGTGCGTGGGCCACATTCAAGTAAATGCCACTGACTATAGCTACACATGACTGCTGAAACACCAGCCATTACAGAACGCAGGAATGGATGCACATAGATTTCATGCTGGGTACGGTCATCGACATTTGACGTTTCTTGGGTACGCATCCACTCTTGCTCGCTGGCAGGTGTGCAGAGTAAACAATTGAGCCACGTTACTAAACCTAATGTCAACTCAACTTGTTAATGTAGTGCTGGCAGTGGCCTGGACACCAGCAGATTGCATGCCAAGAATGGTTTCGTACGCGGCTTCTCCAACAAGGAATGGGTCGGCACCAAAGGCTTCCCAGATGCGTCCACCTTGAGCAAGGCGTCCCATGTTCATCACAGGACCGAGGGCAATATTGACACCCTTGGCCTTGAACTCTTCGCCCATTGCGACTCCTCGTGCGCGTATCAAAGCACGGTTCCATCTACAGCAGAAAGACATTAAGTGCGCTATGACGAAACTGTGGTCGGAGCCACCCACGTTGACGCAGCAGTTACCCCGCTGGGAATGAGCTGACTAATGAGGCGAAGCGGACCCCAAGAGGCGGAGTCCTATTGCAGGATTGTGAAGGAAGGACATTTGAGAACGTCAATGAACCTACCTGAAGACAGAGACCAGGGAAGTCGACAACTTGTGGATATTTCCACACAGAGACCACCCATCCAACCGACGCCAGTGGTAATATTGACCTTTTGCTCGATTGTTAGTTAGAGGATCTATACGTAAGTGAAAATAAACCGGCATTAGTAAGAGAAGCAATTCAGAATGGGAAACCAAAAATTGACACGAACCCAAGGTTTGGCTTTGGATGTACGCAGTTGCCCATGCGGGCGCGCAAAGTCAGGTACAACACGTGGGTCGGGGTTGACCGAAGGAGGGTTTAATGGGTCAGTCGAAGGGAATACTGGGGGTTCTGGGGCAAGTGTGGGTGTAGGGTATGGAGTGAAAGGGTACGAAGAAATTGGGAGAGTGAGCTGCCCACTCTGAGTTGTAGTACTCGAGGTCGAATTCGTAGCAGAAGAGCTCGGGCTAGAACTAGAGGGGGTAGAGATACCAGACGAACTTGGCGCAGCGCTGGAAGGAGTGGAAGTCACCGGACTGGTGGTGCTGGAAGGGGTGGAAGAGGTCGCGCTCCCGGAAGTTTTGGATGCGGACGAGGAAGGGAAGGAAGATGCGCTGCTACTCGCAATGATGCATTGCGCGCATAGCAATAGGGACGACAGCCTGAGGAACCTTCTCGCCATCTCGCTATGGGGGGGAAGCGGGGGCCAAGGTGGTGGAAGTGCGCACCTGAGGGCCAGCGTCGTATTTAAGGG
>JAGFBS010000103.1:0-71596 GCA_018397855.1 Boletus reticuloceps
GGAATAATCCCCATAACATCCATGATGGTTGGCTGGACATCGGCCCATGCTGCCTGACATTGGTCATGCAGACGTGAATAAATGGCCTGTTGATGGGCTGCATAGCATGCTTGCCCTATCTCTCTCTTATCTCCGCTGTGACCCAAACGGTATTCCCAGATATTGGCAAGCGTGCCGAAGAAGTTGATTGTCCACTGGAACTTGGCTTCCAGCAATCTTTTTTCTTCGGCCCACCGATCCCAAACTGCCTTCGCCCGAAGCCAATGAACCCAGTAAACTATAAGGATGTCAGATGATTTTAGACAAGGATATAATACAGTGGGCTCACATTCTGACATCCAATCATTTGAGGATGAGTCGCAGGGTACGTCCAAACTCCAAAACCATGCCATGCCCTCATAGTGTAGCCCCCGGGAATTCAGATCTAAAAGGGATGTTGTGGCCTTTAAATCTTCCTTGGTGAGTTGCTGATATATCTTCAGCCGATCATCATCAGCGCTGAGCCAGGCCATGGCCGCTCGGCATTTCCGATAGATGGCAGCATGCCGCGCAAGTGTTACATTGACTGCATGCACCTTTTCCCATGCCCTTGTTTTTTTTGCGTGGCTTGTTGCATGTCGGATGTCATTTGGGAACAAGATGGCCATCTCAATCAGAACAAGCCGGATGTCATGGAAGGCATCATTTGCCTGCCCCTTGCGTAATGCCAATTCCAGGTGCACTAGATTGAGCCTTTCGACCTGTTCCATCTGCGTTCTTCCCAGGGCAGATGGAAGGGGCAACTTGGTAAGGTCCGGTCATTGACCGCCTAAAGCCTCTCCAATCTCCTCTGCCCCACTTTCTGCTCCTTCATCAGACTTGTCTGAGCACACCTCATCAGCATAACCATCCCCGAGTCATATCGGTGCTTCAGAGAGGAATGCCGAGATATCGGCGGTTAATCGATCAGCCCGGCGGGCAATAGCCAGGTGTTCAATATCAGTTGGATGACTACCGAGGGTCCGAATATCTCTTGCAAGGGATAATTGAGCTTCTTCTACTTTCAGACCCTTTGCAAGCCACGTAGTAGCACCCCCGTCAGCGCCTGTTTCACCCTGGAGTAGTCGAAGCTCAACAGCCTGAATTGTGGGTGCTTCGGCCACTAATCAGCATATGGGCCAACTTTGGAAATATTGGCCGACCCACCCCTTTGCAACTGAAGCTGATAAATATCCATGGCCAAAGGATTGGTCGCTCGCATTCTCTGTGCAGTGGCTTCTTCCTCCATCCAAATATTCTGATGCTTCTCAGACACAGTGGAATTCAGGTCGTTGAATGCAGCAGTTGAGGAGTTCACCAACTGCTTTGCATTAAGGTATTTCCGCTTTAGGCTTCCTGCTGAATTGATATTGTTAGGGGAGTTCATTGGGCTGGGGAAGTAATTCACTCATCCAAATCATCTTCATGAAATTAGAATCATTCATCTGGAAGTCCAGAAGCTCCTGCCGATAGGGAGAAGACATTTCCCGAGCCGATTTCGATATCATGTTCAAGATTGACCACAATGTTTTGATAATTTCACTGTCCACCCATCCCAAGCCGGGAATATATAATGGTGTGTATCGGGCGAAGCATTCGGGCTGATGTCCATGCACATGCCAGATGCTAATCCCGGGAGTGATGTCGACATTGGTTGGTAACTTTATGAATCGGTTATTTATCATCCGGGATCTCAGTTTTTTCATATAGGAGCAATTGATGTCATAAAATAGAATGACTCGCGAAATGCCCCCCATGTTGTATTTCAATGTGTTGGTGAATGAGTAGTCCATGTTGACCTGTCTGTGCAACTACAGTTCAGCAAGAGCTTATGATTCTCATCATCAGCCATATGCTCACCTTTCACCTTTCTGAAAATCCACCACCGTGTGTGGAACAAAGCAGCCATGGCGTGCACATGCCGTTGCTCCGATTGTGGTTGATTCCAACTTTCCATGACTTGCATTGGCCTGATTCACTGCCCGATGATTGTTGCACGCTGATTTCTAAATCAGGGGATGTGTCGGGACATTAAACAAGGGGAGGACAAATGCTGAACCTCCAACGGATGGTTTGTATCTTGCAAATATTCTTTGTACTCAGGCTGAGTCACCATAAATCCTTGACCATCCATGAGCCAGACCTGATTGTCAGACCGTCTTTCGTGTAGATGTTCGGCTTTGAAATTGCCATCCATGATAAATGTCCGAGTATATTTCCAGCTTTGTGACATCAGTCTCATATCTCGGCACCATGTCTCCACGTGAGTACATACTCGGTCAGATCATCTGGAGATGGATTGGCATTGATCCCCGGTTGCGGGCATGTGGGGCAAAACAAGGCCAGCTCACCCGGTGCAGGAGTACGGCTCTGATGGCTGAACCCACCCCATTTCTTCATCTTCAAGATGTGCCATTGTCATGAAACTCTCAATAGCTCTCGGTAACGATTCTGATCTGTATGATAGTCAAATGCTCCCAGAGCTACAAATTGTCCTACCGGCACAGCATCGGGGAAGACATTTGATGTGATCCGCCTGATCTTGGAGAAATAGTTCATCGCCGATGTACCGCACTCCAAATTGTCCCAGATGAAATTGTCTAAAACGGCGAATGTGAAACACGTCCTTGGACTTTTTATAGTGGCCGGGAACAGTTTATGTTGAAGGAGCTGCAAATATGCTGGAGGTGATCCTAGACAACTGCAGTAGCTCACCGAAATGAAGTGAACCCCTGTAACATCCACAATCGTCATGCATCAATCATTTGCCAGCGGCCGAAGATGATTCGGTGCAGCGCCGATATCTTCCCACTCATGATTCTCAACCGGCTGTCACGACCCAGATATTACCAAGTCCAACTCCAGACAACTCCGGTTAATCTTGGACAACCCTTGACCTAGGACCAACGGACATCCACGGAGTTGTAACTCCGGACTTGTACCTCTATTAGTCTCCTTTAGTTATAGTCTGCATTTTACCTGTCCAATCGTTACAGCCTTCTCCAGCTGTGCTCTGTGCTCCGTTACTCAGCCTCCCCTTCCTATGTACATCACTTTCGCACAGTAGTTCCGAACCCAGACTTACTCCGGGTTTCGAGTACTATATAATCCCCTGTATTAATCTGTCGTACCTTCAGTACGAAAATTAACTAAGTCACCTCCTTTCGAGTCTGACTTCCCTTTCACCTTCCTCTACTCTAAAATACAAGGACACGGGATTGACAAGGGCGCGACACATAAGTCCTGCGCCAACATCCTCACCCCTCCGTACCTCTGCACCTCTGCACCTCTGCATCTCCGGCGACTTCAGTTGTACCTCCGTCCCCTCAGACCCAGTACCCTCGGACCTCCGTCGGACTTAGACCTGGAGGATCAGGACTTGACACCGGCCCAGCGAATGGCCGATCGGCTCGACAGTGTGCTTCCTCTACTGGACAGTATCATCTGTCATGTCCCAAATGCAGCTCCAATCCAATCTGGCCATTTTAATTGGAATGGGATGCACACAGAATAAGTTTGACTTACAGAATGCAAAGTCGTTTCTTCAAAGAATTTGCCGGTCCATTGACATGGCCGATGGAATGGGTTGCGCTGATGCCTCACTACCATGCAAGGTTTGCAAAGAATCGGAGAACCAAAGCAATCACTGCATTTGCATGCTCCATCGGCACCACACAAGGTGCATATTAGTGATGTCGGAGGAGCCTCCATGTCCAGTATACACTGCAGAAACTCTTCTTTGTATGGAAGCCAATTTCAGAGATAATCGTTATCAGCCTGCAATGTTCAATATCAGCTAAGCTATGGTCATCTCACAGTCGGCCTTACTGTTGTCATCAGGAATTTCAATGGTTGGAGGGCTTTGAAACACAGCTCTTCGTCATCTCCTTTGATACCCTGATATACTGCCGATTGGGAAGAGGTGCCCTTCATCGGTGAAACGGAAGGGCGGGGTTGGCTGGCTCTCTGTGAATGTTCACTAGGTAATCTGGCCAGTCTAGCACTTTCTCCTCAATGTGTCTCCTTGGTGATCCAAGTCAGATGAGTGACCTTGTTAGAATTCACTTTTCTGTGATGTTTGGGCATAATGATCACCAACTAGCAATGTAGTTGGCGCAGATTTCCAACACCCTCTTGTACCATGACATGCTGCGCTTCCATAATAGTTATGTCACACCATCTAACTCTCCGGACATCGGTCATGTTCGGTACCCATTAGTAGCAATGAGATCAAATAGGGAGTATTATGTCACTGAGCGCTACATTGCTGACTGGCTGTGGACAGCAATTATCTGTCCCTTGATCCATGTTGCACAACAACAGGGCGTAACCACACCTTATCACCTTGCTCATTTCAGTGGATGCATGACCTAATAGGGACTGAATCCAAAAATGCTGTGAGGCAAATTCGGTGTAGGAGAAATACATTTCTGATGTCTATTGTGCTGTCTTTCCAACTCTACAATCACCGCCTATCATGTCCGATACAGATACAGAATCCATCTTTGCCAATACTGAATATCAGGCAACCGAACATGGTGACTCTGATTCAACCGAAGACTCTGAGGAAGAGGAGGATGAGCTCACCGATGTGCAACACTCAAAAGGTGATGCTGATACAGGAATGGCGGACCACACAACAGGGGGAGAATGTAGCACCACTGTTGCAGAAGAAGGTGATGATGAGGGTGAAAGGGCCGATGAAGCGCCAGAGGAATCAGCCGCCATCAATGCATCAGTGTTTGCACCGGAGGTCCTTCTCATGCTGCAGGAGAGCTGGGAGGAATGGAAGGTAGCCAGTTGAAATGAGAGAAAGGCCATCTGGAAGGCCATCGGCGATCGCCTGCATGCACTCGACGTCAACAAAGATATGCAATCTGCAGAATGGTCAGCACGACTGAGAGTAAGTGCCAAGATAGATGCCTCGGCGTTAATTGACTTTCGGAAAAAGGTATACAATCACTGGATGCGCCGATATTGCCATGGCAGAAGCAAGAACAAAGCCATTTGTCTCAGCCAAAGATGGACTGCCAGATCGGTGATTCGGGAGACGGATAAGGAACGACTACAGGACATAATCGCCGAAAGGTTCGGCCAGCCCAGGAAGGTCGCCAACATAGGGTGCTGGCAACTGGCCCTGACTATGCTGATGAAGGAGCTCACCCAGGAGGAATTAAATGCTGCAGAAGCTACAGCAAAGGAGTGGAATAGTTGGGGATCATCCGCAGAGGCTCAACATCGGTGAAGTCCACCCTGTTGAGTTGCTGTACATTTAGCTGATTTGCCAAAACCAGTTTTGTAACGTGTGGGGTATACAAAGTGCTGAAAGGGTTCACTGAGGAGATGTGGAAGCGTGGTGGCCTTTGGTTGGTGATCCTGTTGGGGTATGAGGATGACAAGGGGGTTTTATATTCCCAGATGTACGTCCACATTGATCTCGCCTCGTTATCGGCTCATCCAAGACAGATATGTATGACTTTAATAAAAACCTTGCCAATGGACCAGAGTTCTCAGCGACTGATGCCATCTATGACACATTTGATGACTATCTCACTGAATGCTTTTCAAAGGCAGATGCAGACAGCAAAGAAAATGCAACTGATGCAGGGAACAAGAAAGTGAAGAAAAGCCGAATGGTTATCAGCAGGGACGATCTGATAAAAAACATCACAATGGAAGATGGGACTACATGGATTCCCAACATCGCCGATGCAACTCGGTCCCAGAAGCAAGCTTTCGTCAGGGCATTCCTGACATCCCATTATCGTATGTAGACTTCAGCTGCCCCATGGCGTTATTGATGCGTGTTTGTGATAGGGGATGCATGTCAAAAGGATAAAGCATCAGCGCCTTTCAAGAAGCTAAGGATGTATCAAAACAGAATGTTCTTGCCACACCATCTTCCTACCAGGTTTATCTTTCCAGATGATCCCAGCCATATGACCACCGGCAATGCCACCCGATTCTTGTCCTTCATTCGGAAGTGACAGGAAGAGGCCCCCGAGGATGTCTTCCAGTTCCAGTATTGGCTGAAGGGAGATCGGCTGATTCCCCTGGGCAATGCCGATGACGAAGCAATTGAAACTGATGAATCTGATAATGGCTCCACAGGTGACAATACCATCGAGCAAGCACACCAGCAGATCTTGTATACAGAGGTGGATGATGCTAATCAGCAAGCAGAGTCTACCACAGGGGGACATTCTGGGGAAGGATCTAAATCGGGGCTGAAGTTCGCCAATCAGGAGATAGAGCCGATTGGGAATACTCATGAAAGTCCAAATACAGCCGACAAGGACCAAGTCAATTGGGTGCCTGAAACGAAAGCACGTTCTAAAGGAAAGGAGCGTGCCAAGGGTTATACCACAGAGCAAGCGGGACATCCCACACATCAGAATAAAGCTGCATCAGGGTCAGCACATGACGTTGGTGCAGGAATTACAGTCGCCGATGCAGGCCAAGCAGTCAGGAATGTGACAGGATGTCGGGGAACCTCGGCAGTGTCTCAGGTAGGGATAGCTGCCATTACAAAGCCAGACCAAACTCGGGCTGCATTATCACCTTTTGATATGCAGCCTCAGGAACCCTCCCTGAGACCTCGTAAACATGGCAAAAAGCCAAAGTCCAAAGGCAAAGCAAAGGCCAATGTGAGCAAAGCAGAGCATATGCCTAGTCAAGGGCCGGCAATTGTCCCCAAGCCGATGGATGGGGATGATCAAACTGGTTTCACATTCTCAATGTGACCTCCAATGAAATCCATTGTGCAGCAGGAAAAAGAAAGATTGAAAGCAGATGTTTCCACACGGCAGCCAACACCTGGGCCCTCAAAGGCACACTGGGCGAAAGTAGGTGATTGGCACCCCATGCCTGGACCATCCAAAATCAGTGAGGATCGGCAAAAGAACACATTGGAGCCAGATGGGCAAGCTGCCCTAAAGCAAATGACAGAACATGTAGGAGTAGAAGGTGCGTATCCTCCCCTGCTCTGTCGATTCATCGGGCTGAAATGGTACCGATGTCGGTGAAGCTTTGCACAATGCCTACAAGGAAGTGCCTATAGTCCCACTCGAATTCCACCATGCCCAGAACAAGGCAGCAGAGCCGAATCATCATAGGAGAGGCCTGCCATTGAAGTCGGCAATGAAGCAGAAAGCACCTCCCTCCAGCGACCCAACTGCGCACAAACTCCAAGCCGATTCCAACGGCCGATCAAAGGATCGGGGATCGAATATACCGATTGAAAGGCTGATGGCTCCTGATAAGACGATTCAGCAGGTAGTCAGGCAGGGCAAGAGGTCAGCTGATGCATCTAAGAACTTGAACGCAGCCAGTGGTCAGGCATCAGATCAGCTTGTGTCAAAGCCAGAGCACCAGAGACGGGAGGTGAAACAAATTAAAATGACACCCCCCGATCAGCTCAATCGGGCTCAGGTTAGCTTCACCCCAAAGGCTATTACAATACTAACAACCGGTTGTAGGGTTCACCAACAAAATGGGACATCGAGGATGAACCGGCGACACCACCGATGAAGATTCAAAAGGATGACCGCACAGATGTTAGCCCTGAGAAGAGGATCAGCAAGAAGTGAAAGAAGGGATCAGGCCCAACAGTCAGGAATTCTGAAGGGAAATCGCCCACCAAGCAGGTCAATTGGGCCCAGGTACACGCCGTCTCAAAGTATGTTACCGATACTAACCCACGGTAGGGCTCACCAACGAAATGGGACATCGAGGAAGAACCGGCGACACCACCGATGACAATTGCAAAGGGAGAACACCCAGATGTCAACCCTGACAAGAGGATTGGTCAGAAGCAAAAGAAGGGATCGGGTCCAAGAATTGGGAATTCTGAAAGGACATTACCTGCCGATCAGCTCAATCGAGCCCAAGTATGCTTTACTCCACAGCATAATACTGATAATGACAACCGGTTGCAGGGTTCGCCAACAAAAGGGGATATCGAGGACGAACCGGTGACACCAATGAAGACTTCAAAGGGCGAACACCCAGATACCAGCCCTGGGAAGAAGATCAGTCAGACTCGAAAGAAGGGATCAGGTCCAGGGATCGGGAACTCGGCAAATCCATCGCCAACAGAGTGTTTTGCTTAGACTCAGGGGCCAGAACCGGAGACACCTAGGCAATCGGGATGTACTCGGCGACCTCCACCACCACCAGATGCTGATTTCAAGGCTGGTCAAGCAAAGGCAAAAAAGCGTAAGACAATGGATTAGATGATACATTTACGATGTACAGAGTCAGATTGTCAGAAGCCATATTTCTCCGAGGTCTATCTCCTGTGGAGATCCAGAGAGTTGGGATTGGTGGACCAAAGTCCGGAGGTAGTGGACCAAAGTCCGAGGGTAGTGGACCAAAGTCCGGAGGAGTGGATCAAAGTCCTGAGGGAGTGGACCGAAGTCCTGAGGGAGTGGACCAAGTCCGAAGGTAGTGGAACGAAGTCCGTTCGGAGATGATACATAGGGGTTCCGACGTTGGTCACTGACTAGCAGCGACGTACGGAGGTGTCGGAGGACGGAGAGACCAAGGAGCGGAGGGGGTGAGGATATCGGCGCAGGACTTATGTGTCGCGCCCTTGCCAGTCTCACGGATCCTCGTATTTCAGAGGTTAAGGAGCGAGGTTGGAAGTATATGGCTTTAGTTGAGAATAACGAGATATTCGTACTGAAGGTACGACAGAGAAGTACAGGAGGTTTATATACGATAGAGACCCGGAAGAAGTCTGGGTCCGAACTACTGCGCGAAGGCAATGTACATAGGAATGACTGGCGGAGGCGGAACACAGCCGGAACAGGCTGTACGGACTGGTACAGGGAATGCAGACTATGACTGAAGGAGATTAATGAAAGGTACAAGTTCGGAGATGTAACTCCGTGGATGTCCAATGGATCTGTACAAGTCCGAGGTTTCAGGATAGGGGCTAAGGAGATGATCTCCGGAGTTGAACTCCTAAGTGAACTCCTAAGGGAGTGGAATGGAGATGAACTCCTAAGGTGGAGATGAACTCCTGAGGTGGAGATGAACTCCTAAGGGTGGAGATGAACTCCTGAGGGTGGAGACGAACTCCTAAGGGAGTTCTTCGGAGGTGTGGCCTTATTCGAGGAGTTAGTGGAGTTGGCCGGAGGTGTTATGGAGATGTACGGAGGTGACCAAATAGGGGTTGGAATGGGATATGACACAGATGCATGAGTTTGTATATACAACAAAGAGACAATGGTGACACAAAAGCTGACTTATTCCACCACCATCTTGTCCTCACCCATATTAGCCGATATCCCCGTTGATTGGGTTGACATTCCAGCGTCGCCTTCATTATCGGGAGTGGGTGCATGCTCGGCCTCAGCTAGTTGATTGACCTGTTACACGTCTTCACCAACTGTGTTGTCGCTGTTAGCGAGACTGTCAGTTTTATCGCCAATGGGTTCTTCACTGACAGTTCCCTTGCCATGATTGCCAACATTGGTTGTCTGATCACCGGTATTGGCACTGGGTGCGACTGCGCCCCCCCATCACTAATGGTTTCTGATCCAATGGAATCCATGGTGTGATCGTCGATATCGGCCGTTTGATCACCAGTAGCGATTGAAGAAGCAGTCTTGGTGGTATTGCTGATTGCGAGCCTGCCATCGCCGATGGTGTCTCCACTTACGTTGTCCATGACCTGATCAGCGATGTCGGCTGTCTGATCGCTGGTGATGGCATCCGGAGTGATGGCATCAGTGGTATTGCCCAAAGCGACTTGATTGGCCAGGTCTTGGATATCATTGCCATTATGTGGGTCGGGTGCTCCTGGCTCAGTGATCTCGCCGTTGGATTCATTGCTGATGCCACCATCGGTGATCATCGCACTTTTATCCTCTGTGATGGTGTCTGTATTGGCAGTATCGCAGAGCGATCCATCGACGACGCTCTCGATGACCTGGTTGGCGCTCATTGTGGTGTCCTCACTTGCATTGGCAGTTGGAGCCACTGAGTCGGCGACGTCGCCGATGACTGCGGCGCCAATACCGATGACCAGACTATCAATCTCAGCCGTTGTCAAGTCCAGATCCTCCAGGTCTAAGTCCAACGGAGGTCCGAGGGTACTGGGTCTGAGGGACGGAGGTATGACCGAAGTCGCCGGAGATGCAGAGGTGCAGAGGTGCAGAGGTACGGAGGGGTGAGGACGTTGGCGCAGGACTTATGTGTCATGCCCTTGTCAATGCCGTGTCCTCGTATTTAGAGTAGAGGGAGGTGAAAGGGAAGTCAGACTCGAAAGGAGGTGACTTAGTTAATTTTCGTACTGAAGGTACAACAGAATAATACAGGGGATTATATAGTACTCGAAATCCGGAGTAAGTCTGGGTTCAGAACTACTGTGCGAAAGTGATGTACATAGGAAGGGGAGGCTGAGTAACGGAGCACAGAGCACAGCCGGAGAAGGCTGTAACGATCGGACAGGTGAAATGCAGACTATAATTAAAGGAGACTAATAGAGGTACGAGTCCGGAGTTGCAACTCCGTGGATGTCCATTGGTCCTAGGTCAAGGGTTGTCCGAGATTACCCAGAGTTGTCCAGAGTTGGACTTGGGTAAAATCTGGGTTGTGACAGTATCCCCCTCTTAGGCTGAGCCCTCAAGGCCTGCCAGGAAAAAACCCCTGAGTGGGAAGTCCGTGTGGACATTTCGTCTGAGGTCACATGATGTGGTCCACCCATGGATCAACGAACGGAAATGGAACTCCGCCGGCCTGTGCGTATAAAAGCAGGGCATACTCTGGTCAGACTTCCAACAACTCCTTATGTTGAACTCCATCGCCAACATCACTCAGTGGCCGGAAGCCCGCCTTGCGGAGCACCAGGACAATGATGACGAGACATCCGAAGCAAAGTTCGCAGAGCATTGGAGGCGCACAAAGAAGAGCAGGAACGACAACTAGCAGCGGAGGAGGAGGCGCGTCGGAAGATGGAGGAGGAGGCGCATCAAAAGGCCGAGGAGGCTCAGCGGCAGAAAGAGGCCGAGGAAGCGGCGCGCAAGTGGGTAAGTGACTCTTCAGGGCTTCAGACACATGCTAACAGAGTTCAGGCTGCAGAGATAAAGGCGCAACAAAGTGCCAATAAGGGAAAAGGATGAGCACCGCTGCAGTGCACGAGGTGCGAGCACCGGGGACTCAAGTGCGAGGTCGGGCCTGGTAAGGCAACCTCGTGCTTGCAGTGCCGCGAGGCAAAGGTGAAGTGTGAGCGTCCCAGAGCGGAGAAGCTGGAGAAGTGGAGGAGGCGTGTGGACAGCGAGGCTGGCCCATCGAAGAAGCGGAAGAAGACGTCGGAGGCAACGGTGGAGAAGCGGAGGAGGCGTGTGGACAGCGAGGCTGGCCCGTCGAAGAAGCGGAAGAAGATGTCGGAGGCAACGGTGGAGGTGTCGGACGATGGAGAACCGGACACAAAGGCATTGTCGGCTCAACTCGTCGAAGCAGTCCGTGACATCCGCAACGTCATGATGCAGCAAAACTGGCGTCTCGAGCGTCAGAACACCCTGCTGGCACGACTCGTCGAATTGAAGACGATGGAGGTGTACAGAGGAGACGACTCAGAGGAGGAAGAAGAGGAGGTGCCGTTGGACGAGTTGGTGGAGTTGTCCACGGAGAGGAGCGAGAACACCGCTCAAGAGCTGGCGGCTTTGCTCACGGAGGAAACGGATCAGTCCGGAACGGACGTGGATGGAGAAGGAGAAAAGGAGTAGTATAATAAGTTTTTAGTGTTTGTTTTTTGTACAATATAAACAGAGTCAGAGAGAAAGAAAACGGAGTGAGAGAAAACGGAGTGACTAAGCTGGGAGCAGACCGGGCTTGTCCGGGTACTTCCGATGGAAGTCCGAGACAAAGTCCGTTGCATGTCCTAACTCTGTAGCGAGTAACCAGGAAGTTTCGTCGTCAGTACCTTCATATCCTAACCAGCGTACCAAGTACAGGAGTTGACAATGACGCCTTCTCCGATCGATCTTGGAGTCTAATATCTCCTCGATCTCGTACTCTGGTTCGCCTTCAACCTCAACCAGAGGTGGTGGAGGTTGGATGCGGTCCAGAATGGTGTTCGGAACTGAAGGTTCTCGCTGTGAAACATGGAAAACGGGGTGTACTGATTTCATGGATTCGGGAAGACAGAGGGTGAAGGAGAGAGTACCGGGTCTCACAATGATACTGAAAGGACCCAGGAACTTCTCAGAGAGCTTCTTGGATGGTCGTGTAGACCGAAGGTATTTCACCTTAAGCATTACGTGATCTCCGACCTGGAAGTCCGGAGCGGGACTTCATTGTTTGTCTGCTGGTCCTTGGTAGCGTTTTTGCGCTTCCAGCATCTCTGAAAGGAGGAACTCGTGGAGTTCGTCCAAGTCCGTGACGTAGGACTTAGCTGCGGAGGACGTAAGGTCGTGATCGGAGTGGACGGAGAAGTTAGGATGATATCCTTTATTGGCGAAGAACGGAAATACTCCAGTGGTAGCACTAGGAGCGTTGTTATAGGTGAACTCTGCGAGGGGCAAGTGTTCAGACCAATCGTCTTGTTGATAACTACAATAGATCCGGAGGTATTGCTCGAGCGTTTGATTGGCTTGCTCTGTCTGGCCATCCCCCTCGGGATGATATCCGGAGGTGAAGTGAAGGCGCATGTTGAGAGCTTTACCGAGAGACCAGAAGAAGTGTGATACAAACTCGGAGCCCCTGTCGGAGGTGACATGGGATGGAACTCCGTGCTTGGAGAAGACGTGGATGAGGAACAACTTGGCGAGTCCTGCGGAGGTGATTGTATCATGAGTCGGGATGAGGATACATTGTTTGGAGAGTCAGTCGACTACCACGAGGATGGCGGTATATTCCTCCGAAGACATAAGCTGTTCGATGAAGTCCATGGAGATTGAGTTCCATGGTTTCTCCGGGACCGGAAGCTGTTACAGACACTACATTTCTCGATTACATTTCACTACCATTCATTTCCTAATCACTAACACTAGTCCCACTAGTGCACACAAACACTACCAAAAGACTACCATAGTATTTCTTATCTCTTATCTCGCTTATCAAGACTTACCTTATCAGGTCACATGCTTCACACGCTACTAGTCACATGACCAAGTCACATGACCTTATCTCTTATCTAGGCTGTGCACCTCATGGCCACCTCAGTATACACATTGCATCCTCATGCACACCTCATGACTTTCCTCTTGACTCACTTTCCCTTATCCTCCAATAGCATTAACAGCTCTTATCTAGAGCATCCTCATGGTACCCAGTGACCGTGGTATTAACCTTATTTAGATTCCCACAGCCTTTCCACAGCTTGGCCTGTGCTCGTACTTAGCCCCTATAAATACCCCTATGTTATAGCAGTTAGTCTCTAGTCTAGTTCTCTTGTTAGTTCCCCACTTTCCTCTTGTTGTTTTCCCCATTGTTCCTCCCTTGATAGTAATACCATAAAGACCCTAGTGGTCTACTGTTCCTCTTCTACTCGAGACTACTCATTGCAAGTGCTCTAGGATCTACCAGGCAACCTCCAGAACCTCCTATTGACCTTGATAGGATATTGGGTCGTTACAGAAGCTGCTTCAGGAGACTATAAGGATGATGACGAGGAGTCTTCGCATGAGCACAGGCTGTACACGAACTAACATATTCTTTAATGAAAGTCCGGATTTTCAGCCATGTGTATTCTCGATGAATGAGCTCCAGGGTATGATTCTGACCGAAATGTCCTGCAGTCGGATGGTTGTGGAATGTCCGGAGTATACAGAGTTGGAGGTTATCAGCTTCTGGGATGTAGATGTGATTGTCCCGTAGAAGGAATCCTTTGGAGTTGATACTCCATCGTGGGTCTAGTGATGTCGAAGACAGGAGAGGGGACGCGACAGGATCGTTGGGGAGTGCAGAGAGGATGTTGGACTGGAGTCGCTCCATGTCAATTAGTGCTAATGCTCGGAGTAACGGAGCCTCGAGAATAGTGGCTTGGAGGGAGGGCGCGAGCTGTTCAGGAGTACAAATCGACCGAAAATTGTCAGGATTGACGTGAGCGAAGTCCTTATCCCCCTCTTTGGGGTAGACGTCCCAGCGTCTAGTCAAAGCGTCCGGTTTCGCTCCGAGCTTACCAGGCCAGTACCAAACAACCATATTGAACTAGTTAAGGTATTCGGACCATCGGGCCTGGCGGCGTGTCAGGAGCTTCGTGGAAGAGAAATATTCGAGGTTCTTGTGGTCCGTAAGGACATCTATAGGGGTCAGAGAGCCTTCCAAGTAATGTCGCCAGGATTTGAATGCCTCGAAGATTGCCAGCAACTCCTTATTGTGCGTGTCGTAGTTCAATTCTGCTCCGGTCAAAGTCCGGGAGAAGAACGCGACGGGATGAAGTTCATTGTCGGAGGGAGTGGTGATGGAGAGAATGCTGGCAACAGCATAATCGGAGGCATCAGTCTCGATGGTGATGGGGACGTTCGGAGTCCAGTGAACAAGCACTGGAGCGGAGGTGAAAGCATCCTTGAGATGCTGGAAGGATTTCCAGCAGACGTTGGAGAAGTCCCAAACGACTTCCTTGCGAGTAAGGTGAGTCAGGGGGACCACTATGTCGGAGTAACCCTGGATGAAACGACGATAAAAGTTGGCGAAGCCCAGGAAGGACTGAATGTCCTTGACTTTCCTAGGCTCAGGCCAATCCAGGATTGACTTGATTTTGTCAGAGGCCATGGTTAGGCCGGTGGGGGAGAGAACATACCCGAGGTACTCGACTGTAGTGATATGGAATTCACATTTCTCCAGTTTAGCATATAGGCCATTAGCTTGGAGTCGCCGGAGAACTTCTCGGACATTTTTACGATGTGATTCCATGTCATGGGAGTAGATCAGGATGTCGTCGAGGTAAACCACAACGAAAACATCTAGCAGATCTGCGAAGATGGTATTGACGAACCGCTGGAAGGCCGCCGGAGCATTGGTAAGTCCGAACGGCATGACCAACCACTCAAAAGAGCCATAGCGAGCGCGGAAAGAGGTTTTCCACTCATCTCCCTCTGCAATACAGACCAGATGGTACGCATGTCGGAGATCGATCTTCGCGTAAACCTTGGCTCCGGAGGGCGCATCAAGGAGATCGGAGGTGCGGGGAAGTGGGTAGCGGTCTTTTTGTGTGATACTGTTCAAACCTCGGAAGTCGACGCAAAGTCAAAGGGAACTGTCTTTCTTTCGGACGAACAATACCGGAGCTGCGTGCGGAGACGTAGATTGTCTGATGAATCTGATATTGAGGTGTTCGTCCAGGAAATCACGGAGGGATTGTTGTTCTGTAGCGGAAACGGAGTAAATCTTTCCAATAGGGGGTTCTGCTCCTTCCTCCAACTTGATCTTCAAGTCATATGGCCGATGAGGGGCAAGAGTATCAGCTTTCTGCTTGCTGAAGACGTCCGCAAAGTCGTGGTATTCGGAGGGATCACCGGAGAGGTTGATTTCCTCGTCGGAGGAATCAACAGAGGCAGAGGCTGCACGAGCGGAGATGTCTTCAGTAGACCGGAGGGAAAGAGAAAACTGGACTGAGCCCTCCATCTTGCAGGCGCGATGAAAAGCGACTGCATTTACGAAGGAAATGTGAGGAGCTGGTAGTCTGGGAGCTTTAGGCGGGTCCGGAGAGCGTTCCAAAGGAGGAGTGTCGTCTAGCGATGGAGAAGGAACACTCAGAGGTTCGGAGGGTGATATTGGGGTTGGCATCCCGTCTGCAGGAGTTCGGAAAGTAATGCTGCTCGTAACCCAATCAATCAACGGATTGTAGCAGGTGAGCCAGCAGTGTCCGAGAACAAGGCTGCATGAGGGATCCAACAAGGTTACATAAAATGTATCGGAGGTGGAGACCCCAGAAGCGAAGAGGATGGTTAGATCTACTGCGTGGGTAATGATGGAAGTTGAGGAGCCATCGAAGAGACGGAGGTTTATCGGAGGAACAGAGTACACAGTAATCTTGTGTTTTTTGACGAACGCAGTGTCTATGAAACAATGAGTAGAGCCGGAATTGACAAGGATAGGTACATCCGAGAGGTTATGTACAGGGATAGAGATAAATGGACGGAGAGAGTTCGGATTGGAAAGAGCGGACATGTTGAGACGTAGTTCCATGATAGCACAGTTCAGATCAACGCGACTCCCAGCCTGTGCGGACGTACGAGAGTCGTGTTCTATTTTTTCGCCTCAGAAGAAGCGAGGTCGATGCCGAAGCTTCCAGAGTTGCGGTAGCTGCATGGGCCTTTGACGCTCTAGAAGTGGACTTCGGGCAGTCCTTGGTGGAGTGTCCACTCTCACCACAGAAAAGACACAGATTGGCATCCATTCGGCGTTGACGTTCCTCCGGAAGGAGTTTTCCGTCTTTGCCCAATTTGGAGGCAATCACATCTGCCTTGGAAGGGTTGCTATTGCCCTTCTTGTTGTTCTTTCCTTCCCCGGAAGAACCAGAGTTGGAAGACGAGGAGGAGCCTTTGGACTTATGTATCATCCTTAGGTGTGGAGGAGTTAGTCGGAGCGGAGCTCGACGACTTACTGGAGTTGTGGTTGTTGGAGGGTGTTGAACCGGGGGCCTTCGGAGCGCGCGAAATCTCTTCCTTGTGCTCCCAGTACCTTTGGTCGATCTGCTGCGAGAGGGTGCGGAGGTTGTGGATGTTATCAGGTTTGCCCTGACGAGTGATCTCGTCCTTGATGCGATCCGGAAGTCCGACGTAGAAACTCCAGCAGAGAGCACCGGGTCCCCATTCTCGGACTTGGTTCGCTAGGCGATTCCACTCAACAATGTACTTGGAGATTTGCTGAGTGTCCTTCATTCGCAGTTGCTCGAGTTGAGTTTCTGCCTCAGCGACGGGATCATGGGGGCCGAAGTTTGACTGTAGCTCATACAGGAAGGCCTGCCAATCTGTCATCCAAGGAGGATGACGGGACGGAGTGACAACTCCGAGCAAGTCCGGCTCGAAGTAGTCGAGGGTCATTCCTTTGAGATATGACTGAGCAAAGGTAACTCTGCTTCGGTCCTTTCTGAAGGACTTTTCGTTGGCTTGGAAGGTGATCTCGCATTGCACTATGAAGGAACAGAGTTTCTTTGGGTCTGACCCGTCGAAAGTGTCCAGTTCACGGACTTTGATCCTTGCGTCGCTAGAAGAGCTCTTGCGACGGAGTGCTTTGTGAGTCATATCTCGGATGGCGTTAGCCAATTGGTTGAATGGCTCGAAAGCCAGAGGGACGTCGTTGGGTGCCTCATCTTCTTCTCTCAGACGATCACGACGGAAGAGTCATTCGGAGTCCGGAGTGGAAGAGGTGGAGGAGCCATCGTCGTCTGGGTCATTGGGATCGTCACCACCACCATCATCTCTTTCTCTCGCTCCTGGTAGGGGAGTGCCAGGGCGGTCCTCGCCCTGGAAGTCCTCTTCATCTTCTGGTAAGATCCGGATACGGGGAACTCCAGAGACATGTTCTTCAGGGAGCGGAGTGAGCGGAGATGGGGTGGGCTGGGTGCGCCACCTTGATGATGCCGAAGGTGCTGCGCATTGGGTTAGGCTGACATATTCGCCTGGTACAGTGCGAGTGCTGCCAAAGGCAGACTGCAACATATTGGCGCGTGAGGTTCGGGTGGTGCACGTAGACATAATAGTTTGGAAGGGATTGTGACAAGAGGCAGTACGAAAATACTGTCAAGTCCAGA
Organism: Boletus reticuloceps; assembly: GCA_018397855.1. Taxonomy (NCBI): domain Eukaryota; kingdom Fungi; phylum Basidiomycota; class Agaricomycetes; order Boletales; family Boletaceae; genus Boletus; species Boletus reticuloceps. Next base: position 17,726 of record JAGFBS010000103.1, read on the forward strand.
TCCTCCGGGTCTAAGTCTGACGGAGGTCCGAGGGTACTGGGTCTGAGAGGACGGAGGTACAACTGAAGTCGCCGGAGATGCAGAGGTGCAGAGGTGTAGAGGTACGGAGGGGTGAGGATGTTGGCGCAGGACTTATGTGTCGCGCCCTTGTCAATCCCGTGTCCTTGTATTTTAGAGTAGAGGAAGGTGAAAGGGAAGTCAGACTCGAAAGGAGGTGACTTAGTTAATTTTCGTACTGAAGGTACGACAGATTAATACAGGGGATTATATAGTACTTGAAACCCGGAGTAAGTCTGGGTTCAGAACTACTGTGCGAAAGTGATGTACATAGGAAGGGGAGGCTGAGTAACGGAGCACAGAGCACAGCTGGAGAAGGCTGTAACGATCGGACAGGTGAAATGCAGACTATAATTAAAGGAGACTAGTAGAGGTACGAGTCTGGAGTTGCAACTCCGTGGATGTCCATTGGTCCTAGGTCAAGGGTTGTCCGAGATTACCCGGAGTTGTCCGGAGTTGGACTTGGGTAAAATCTGGGTCGTGACAGCCGTCTCCTCCATCAGCGAATCTTCATCTGCCAGCTCTTGGAATCGGTTCTTTGGGAGATCGGCGAGGGAAGGGGAGGGTGAGCAGTGACGTTGCTCTATGCCGGGTAACATTGGGGGAATCAGACTATCAATCAGTGGGCAAGGGCCATTTCCATGAGGAGTTGGCAAAAAGGGTGATAAGGGACAAGATGGTGGTAGGGGTGTATTCACCGACTCGGGATTGATCGTTTCGGCTGATTGGGCTGAGTCGGCAAATGGGTAACGGAGCCGACTATCAGTGAGATCGGGCATCCAGGCCTTGATGATCTCCCCGAACATCTTGAGGCCACTTTCGAGGAGTTGGATGCACTGCTCTAGCGCCGTGTTGTCGCGACGCAGCTGGGCGCACTCATCAGCAAGGCGTTGGACCTTGCTGTTAGCTGATCTTGTGAGAGCCGTCGGGGGGTTGATGTCAGAGGAGGACGATGGGCCTGGAGCAGGCGAGTGCGCAGGGATAATGCGAGGACCAGTGTTGATTTTGGGGATTTCTACCCCATCAAACACTGTCGAATCATTACTTAGCACACCAATTATTGTTGTATGATTTACTTACTGAGTGCCTTCTTAACGTTCCCATGGGCCTTTGGGCCCTTCATTGAAGACTCCACCAGATACGACTTCATGGTTGTGGCATTCACCAGTTGTGAGGGCTTGCTATCACGACGAGGACACTTGGCAGCTGAGGGCCGTTCTCCGCTTGCCCTGACGTCGAGGGGTTGTCTGATGATGCACACGATGGCGATCAGGCACGATGACGAGGGCCAGTGGGTGTTTTCGGCTGTGTTGCCATCGGCTTTGGCTCGCTGCCCTTGGTCTTCGGCATAGTGCCTTTTGCTTGAGACTTCGATCAATGAGGATTCTTCGGTTTCGCAGATGGTGATGTTGATTAGTGATGAGACCTGGTGCGACCCCGAGGGCGGTTGACCGATTGACTACGGCGTTCGGCGACCCAAGAGCACTTGATCTTCCAGTTGAAGCACCAGTCACACACCTTGCTCCGAACCCGAGGCTCACACAAAATCCCCTTGTCACGGCAGCTGCTGCATGGTGGTCAGGACGCATCATCGGCGGTGCGGTTGCCTCCAGCCAACAACTTGGGGAGCTCGGACTTATTGTCGGCCTGTGAACCACGCTTGCTGCTACTTCCCGAGGTGCTTGCTACTGCTGCCTGCATGCGAGATCGCCCTCGTGAAGGCTCCTCTTCCTCCTCCTTAATCTTCTCGACGGCCTTGCCTTTCCCTTTGGCATCTTCTGTGAGTGGCATTGGTGGTGCCTCGGTGTCAACCTCCTTCGCCTTGCCCTTGTCGACCCAGCCTTGTATTGGTAGTTCTTCATCTTGCTGCACAGGCTGCTGTTCCAGTGAGGCGGCGTTTGGGACGGCGACCTGACTCCTTGTGTTATCATAGGTGACAACTGTTTGACCTTCCTCCTCGGATGTATTGTCTGCTGTCATGACAGACGTGGCAGAGTCGGTGGTCACTGTGGCGGGGGTTGGATGAAGCCAGGGGTGATCTGGCTGACAAGCAATATTGACTTGGCGAATGCAATCCCAGGATGGGTACTGGTCTGGGCCAAGCATCGACAACTCGATGGCGCACGCGACGATCCACCGAGGGATCTCGGTTGAGCCATCCCAGGAGGCCTTGATGATCCTCTATGTGAAGTCAGTGTCTGATGTGCCACCTCAGAACTGTGGCACGCACCATTCCCTCCCTCAACTCTCCTATCGCCTCACGCCAGATTACCAACCTCAACGAGCCATCTGGAACCGGCTGACCAATTCGAGTCAGCGCCACGAGCATCTTGCCTTGCAACTTGTCGATCATCTTCTGAGCGAGATTCTTCTGAGCCATTTCACCAGGGTTTTGTCTGAAGTGAGTGAGGTGGAAAGCACAAAGGTGTGAGGTGGAGGTAATGCATGTCGAAGCTCCGACAACGTTTTGTTGACGCGTCTCGGCAAACAGGGAATTCGGGAGATGCTGAGGTGGCGGTGCTCAGCTAATCCAAGCAAACAATGCTGATTTCAGGTTCCGATGGCCCACACTTTGACCATCCATGAGTTTAAAGGGAGGCCACAGCACAACTCATTGATTCTCCAACCCCACCATGCTCCTGCCCAAGAAGAAAAATGTTCGATTCGTGCTGCCTGGTGAGTATTCTCCTTGTTATGTTCTTTCCATCTCATTCCCGATCTCCATGACGTTGACAGAGATTTTCACCAATGATCGGGCACCTGACGATGAAGACAGGTACACACCTTGATTAGCAAGAGAAATTTATTCTCGTTTGGAAGACCTTGGCTGAACACGAGATCAAAGGTACGTATGGCCGTCTCATGCTCGCCATTGCCGATATGAGCGACAGCATTTGCAACATAACCAATGATGGATGGCTGAATCTTGATAGACTAGTGTGGATAGTTGGTGCAACATGTGACGACGGATGGGCAAAATTTACCTTTTTAGAATCGTCAATGGCAGTATCCCAATGTTTCGACAAGAGTTCTTCAACATGAGTCAAGTTGCCCTGCTTCCACGATTTGAATACCACTTCACTGATATGCATGAAAGGCAACTGTAACGCTGTGAGGAAGTAGTTGTAACAAGCAACCAACTGACGTTTGAACACTCACAATGCGAGGGAAGTAGGTCATGAATTGTCAGACCGCCAATTTTTAACGAGTGGAGCCACTTATATTCACTGTCAAGCATGAGTTCGGCAGGATGTCAGGAAGGCTCCGGATGGTGATTTTCTCATTTTCTTCTCCAGTCACAATGAAGTCATCACTGAGGGACAGTGAAGTCAACCTTGCGTGGCTTGCGAGCTCAATAACCGTTCCGATTTTGTTGTTGTGTAGAGGTGTCCCAAGAAAATAGTGACTTGAATGTGACGGTGACAGCAAATTTTTGGTTATGTGCTAGGACAATGGAATGGGCCTGTTTAGCACCAGGAACAGTCCATTTATTGAGCAGAGCTCCCGAGGATGTATCAAAACACTTTGCTCCACCTGGCGTAGCAGCAAAGAGTTGACAGCCGTCAGCCGACCAAGCGAGCGGCAACGATATACAGTTCCAGAACCAGCAGAGGATGCTCAACAGCTGTTGTCTGTTGTCGCTGTCGTAGATGCGGATCAACATCGTATCCGTTTTGTCCCTGGTAGCAGTGGCAAGTCGGTCGCCATCAGGAGAGAACCGCGCAGCCACAACCTCCCCACCGTGTTCGAGCGGTCCCACGAGTTTTTCTCCGGTGGTTATGCTGTAGATGAATGCTCACTTGTCGGATCCACCCGTCATGAATTTCGTCGAGTTGGGAGAGATGTCCACCGAGGATACCAAGCTGGTGTGGCCGTGGATGTCCAAGACCTTTTCGTGGGTCTGCACATTCCACACTCTCACACTCATACATCCATCGCTTGAATCTAAACGCCTGAGTCCATACACCAACCATTTACGATCCGGAGTCAGTGCAGCAGCGAGTATTTGTGCCCCTTCAACTGGAATTGGTTCGCCAACCTCTTGGCCAACCTCTACTCGCCATCGCCGGAGCATCCCCTCGACACCACCGCTCAAGACCTGCTTGCCATCCTGGGCGAACAAGACTGCAGATATTTTATGTTGAGTATTGATTTCAACTGTTTTTGATCCGCCTGGGAGTCAACAGGAGGTCATTACAGGTACCCATCACTGACTAGTACGTACTTTGTGCCGTCGACTGCATACCCACCACAGTGTAAGGGACAGACAAACTGAAGAAACTTGGGTTGGGAGTGCAGGGTCAAGGGGAACGAGTCCTCCCACGACATATACTAAGTATGTATTACAGTATTATGTGCGCTCCCTCTCTCTTATTGATTAGATACAGGTAAGCTCACACAGCCCTGGGCACTTGTGCCCTGTGTTTCACTTGGATTTCCTTCTGAAATATACGCTGCCGTAGTATAGGGAAATATACTCAGTCAGCGAATACAACAAAGTCACAACACGCAATGGATTGGTGACTGGTCTTGTGTATTTACACTTTCCCCTCAGCATGGTCAATCTCTGTCCTCCCAACCCCAAGTGCGGGATCTGCCGAGACACTTACCCCAAAGTGCAATGCGATCCTTCGCATGTCACGCTTAGCGACTTGGTTAATAAACAGTGTTCTTGGGGATGGTGAAGGGGAGGATAGAGGCACCGGGAAATGGGACGTCAGTGTATACGAGGACAAACACGTGCTGAGTGACCCAGACTGGGACGTCCCTAGGCATGACAAGGGGCAAGTTTTTGATGATTGTGGATGAGGAGGGGGAGTGAGGGACGATTACAGTCGCCCTATGCGAGCTTCTGTGAGTGGCTTGATATGTCGGACATACCTTTTTGATGACTGGGTATTTGTGATAGGCCGAATGATCCGACAGATGCACTGGTGTTGATATTGCCGCCGTCATTACTGAAGCTGCTGTTCAATCCTCGATGGCCCATAACTCCGCCTGCACCATCACGGAAGCGGACTGCACCCGAGGAACGACGTCGCCGAGGTGGAGTCTCTGGCCAAGCGAGCAAAGACAAACAGAGTGTCATCAATAGAGCTCGGGAGTCCAAGTAAGACGAAGCGACTGGAGGAGGACAGGCTAGTCATGTTGGACAGTGCCATGGACAAGATGGACAATGACAATATCATTGAGATAGATTAAGCGTTTGACATTGACGTTTGAGTAACGTTGACCTGTGCAAGTTCTTTTCTCTGTCTTGTCGTCGTCAGTGTTCTTTGTTGTCATTTTGTTATCATTGCTAACATGGTGGGTTGGCTTGGTTTTTTCTTGTTGTGAGGGATATGATCTTACTGTCTTTTCTAATAGGTGACGTGATCGACATGATTTGCGGGTCCTGTGCATCTATTCATCCAAGCCGCATATTTGAACAAGTTTTACTCCAAAGCAGCATACTCGTTTGTTGTTGTAGATAAGTACAATACCATTGAGGCCACAGCCAAGTCATTCAACCACTTCAAAGCATGCATATGATGTGTCGACATCATCCTTGGACACGCCAGCTGAAGTTCGTCGACACAATATACTCTGATGCACGCTGGCATGACAGGTGACACCATTGATTGACTGCAGTGGTTTCCCAGAAGATCTGTCATGGTCAGTGGACACACCCGGTGCTATTCTGAGAGAAACCATTCTCGCAGTTGCACTTCAACTTGGTGACCGGTCGAACCGACATTCGTCAGACATGCCTCGATGTTGTACGATTCTAGCATCTTCACACTGTCGATGCAATCAGGAATCTCATCTCTCTTCTCCTCTTTGACAGGACTCTGAATCTCTACTAGCAAGCTATGATGCCTCCCCCATTCACCGTTATTGGGACACCCTTTAGCACATTCACACGCACCTACAAGGGAATCACCTTTAGCCAGGTCCGTGTTGTACCCTACTCTGACACCGCCTACGAACACCAACCGTTCGGATTCCTGCCCACACTCGTCATCCACGAGCTCAATGGCCAAAAGGTCGATCTCAAACTGAGAGAATCTCAGGTGATCGTGTCGGACCAGAGCCTACGCTCATGATTGCTGTCGTCGCGGAGCAAATGTGGGAATTCGTCAGTTTCATTGGGGCGTATGGTGAGCTGAGATGCATCCCGTGTTTGGGATGAAACAGGAAAAGACGTCTATCAGTGCAATACACTGTACATGATCTGGCTGTAGCATGTTGATCAGTCCTGATTCTGATTCTGATTCTGATGCTTCGCTTTTTTACAGGCTTTCCTGCTCTGGAAAAGGGTGTTGTCAAACCTTGCGTTGCAGCCACCAACCAAGGCACCCTCTCCGACGCCAAAATCTGTTGCACCATTGCACCCACCATCGCCCAACACCATGCATTCCTGAACAAAATCGAGATGCACATGTTCCCAGAGGGATACATTTTCGGCAAGAAACTGAGCTGGGCTGACTTTTTCTCTACCCACTTTTGGTGGATCTGAGGGCTATAGCGGAAGGGGAGATATTGAGCCCACGGCTTGTTGGGTGGATAGACAAGATGGACCAGCTGGATGCTGTTGAGAAAATGAGAGCAGACACGTTGTCTGTCAGTGCTCGCTGGTGCTTCTCAGGAACACTGTAACATCTGTTTGAAAATTCTAAGTCTTTACCGCTCGTTGGACATCAAAAAAACTAGATAGATAGGGTCACTCTGCCCTTCTCCACACGATCTGCGCAGCCCGGTGTGGGTAACAAAGGGTCGCTGATAACCTTCCTGGACTAAGCCAATCAGGTCACAAGCTACAGAAAAATGGGTGAGGGTGCAATGGGTTCGACCCTAAAGGGATTCAAATGTGAGTAGAAGAATGGGAGGACAAGAAACAGGAAGTCCGAGGCTCCTAGACGAAGTCTGGAGTTTCAGACAGATGAGCGAAGTGGATGCAAGGACACCCGAGAGACACCTGAGTGTCGGGTTGTGGAACGCGAGGTGTATGAGAGTGCAAGACGTGAGTGAGAGCGATGGTAAGTCGTGCAACGGGCACCGGACTTCGTATTGGAGACGTTTAGGACGATGTGGACGAGAAAAAGATGATCAACACCGACTGGGCGAAAGATGTATTCAGATGTCCGAATACAAATATTTAGATTACCAACGGTTCAAGTGGGGACCACAAGAGCGATAGATTGTACAAGAATACAAGGGAGCTCAAGAGTAAAGAAAGTACATGAGGCGATAAACGACAGTTTATATACTACATGGAAGAGAAGTTAAGGGTAGGCATAGAATGCGAGGGAAAGAGATAGAATGTGGAGGAAGGTAATACAATGACTAAACAAGTGGAGTGCCGTCGGGGCGCCGACGGAAAGGAACTGGAGATAAGGGGAAGTCATCGTAGAAGAGGAATAGTGTTCGCAGTGTGTGTAGTACAAGATAAACGATAAGAGAAAAGAAAAGGCAAGTCGTAACAGAATATAAAGGATAGAATACAGACCATGTTCCATAGTGGATGGACGAACAGAGGAGGACTTGGAGGAATATCGCGAAATGACCAGATATGAACCTAGAGGAGTATGGATCTCTACACCGGCGTGAACAAAGAGAGATCAAAGCGTGGCCTAGACGAAATCGCAGGAGGTCGACAACAACGACTCGGAGCTCACCAGACTTAGAGGTGCAGCAGTGACGGTCATCGTCTCACCCAAATGCTACAATATGGGTCGTCATCGTCATTGTTGTTGTCAGATCGGCCGGATTCTTGCCCACGGATTCATGCTCACCACACTCTTGCCGTCCAGAGTCTGAGTCCGGGACGCTCTTAGCATCAACACTTGCTCACCATCTCATCCTTTCTAGTCTTTCATCACTCATTCTTTTCATCTCGTCCTTTCATGGCCTCACAGTGTTCCAGGGCCGGCATCCGTCTGTGTCGTCTTGCATCGTCTCTTTTTACTTCCTCTCGTGTTTTGCCCTGTGTAGCAAAAAATGGATAGGGTCCAGGTAATTGGCTTATGTAACAGGGTCCATCTTCAACCTTAAAAAGGCCATCAAGAATGAGAATCCAATTACTTTTTGCGACGTGGATGCAGATTCTCTCGATCTTTACAAGCCCAAGGATCCCGTATCCCAACCCTATGAGGACCATCTCCACAAACTCAACCTCTCGGCACATGGGGAGTTCTTGCAGGGAGCACAACAGTTATCAAAGTTTTCCCGGAACCACCACCCGAGGATGACATCCATGTCATAGTGGGTATGTAGCAGATGTGATCCGAGCTGGTCCTCGCAATTGATTATTGTTTTTCTTCTTCAGATGTGCCGAGAAAAATTGTTTGTTGGTTACGAGGGGTCACTTTCGACTCTGTCAGAGTCCATATTTCTCCGAGGTCTAACTATGGCAGAGATCCGGAGGGGTTGGGATTGGTGGACCGAAGTCCGGAGGAAGTGAAACAAAGTCCAAGGGTAGTGGACTGAAGTCCGTAGAAGTGGATTAAAGTTCTGAGGGAGCGGACCGAAGTCCTGAGGAAGTGAACCAAGTCTGAAGGTAGTGGACCGAAGTCCGTTCGGAGATGATACATAGGGGTTCCGATGTTGGTCACTGACTAGCAGCGACGTACGGAGGTGTCGGAGGATGGAGAGACAAAGGAGCAGAGGGGGTGAGGATATCGGCGCAGGACTTATGTGTCGCGCCCTTGCCAGTCTCACGGATCCTCATATTTCAGAGGTTCAGAGGATTAAGGAAGACCATAGGGAGGGTTGGAAGTATATGGTGTTTTAACAAGTAAGACTAGATAGACGAGGAAGACAAGATATTCGTACGACAGAGGAATACAGGGGTGTATATGTATAGTACTACAGACCTGGAGGAAGTCAAGGCCCGAAACTACTAGGCGGAGGCAATGTACATAGGAAGGAAATGCTGACTGACGGAGGCGGAGCACAGCCGGAACGGGCTGTATGGAATGACACCTAGAATGCAGCCTAGAGGTGAAGGAGATTAATAAAGGTACATGTCCGGAGTTGTGACTCCGTGGATGTCCGATGGAGGAATGAATCTCCTGTGCAAGTCCGAGGTTTCTGGGATAGGGGCTAAGGAGGGTTTCTGGAGATGCAAGTCCGATGTTTCCTGGATAGGGGCTAATCTCCAGAGATGAACTCCTAAGGGAATGGGGTGGAGATGAACTCCTATGGGAGTCTGATGGAGATGAACTCCTAAGGGAACTCCTAAGGGAGTTCGACGGAGGAGTAATCTTGATTCAAGGGAGCCCAATGGAGTTGGTCAGAGATGTACGGAGGTGACCAGACAGGGGTTGGAATGGAATATGACAGACTTCCACTTCGAGGTCAAGAGTTCCCGGTTGGAGATCATCTACGACCTGAAAGGGGCCATCAAGACCGAGAAACCAGTGGGTCTTCGCAATGTGGATGCAGCTACTCTACGCTTATTCAGGATATCGGGAGCCGATGATGAACTACAAGAGAGTCTTAACAAGAAGGGTGATGGGGAACCACTCCAAGGGTCCGCTTTAGCGCCCAATTTCCTGGGTGTGCCAGTTCTCGAGCCTTTGCTTGTTGTTGTCGACGTTTCCGCCTCTGCAGATGGCCCGACCCTTGGTGAGTGTTTCTGACATTTCCTTGCTCTGGCTCAGGATATCCGACGAATACGCTGTCCCCAAGTTTAGGAACCAATTGCTAATGGTGACCGCTTACAAGACTACAAGGATATCTTTCTTAAAGTGAAGAATTGGGGAAAGTTCGAAGAGTCCAATATCCAGAGGAACCAGATAGAGAAAGCTCAAAACATGGACATCCCAGACTTTGTTACGACTTTTGAGAAGAAATTAACCAGAAAGCCATGTCTTCCCTTCAATGTGCGCTGTTTCCTTAATTTGTCTGTCTGCTGTTCCATTTTGATGGTCAGCGTAGCTGCCTGAATTAGATGCCACTGGAAGATATTTTGGGCGTGCCAAGGACCCAATCGCCGAAGACAATCTCAGGAGGAAGTGCACATTGCTAGCCTATCGGAGGTGATGCATACCGCATACCACATTGTGGCTTATGAGTGGCAAAGATGTTGGCAATGGCATGGGCGTCCCTTAAAGGAACATCTTATGCACTCGATCTTCTTTGGCGTGCTCCTTATGGCAAAGAACAGGACGGCTGTCACTCTGAGGTAAGTGGTCGTTTGCTTGCCCTCTTCCATGTTCATGGTCTTTGCAGGGACAAAAATTGGCCTATTACTGTTGTCGTGAAACGTGATAATGATAATGAACAATGCCAGTATTGTCCTAGGAGTGACTTTTTGATCTCAATCTCCACTTTACCTCGGCTGCTTGTGGAGGTTAACTCCACATCACAGGATTCATGGCCTATGGATCTTATCTGGATGCTTACAACGGGGGCTCTTGTCATCCACTTCACGAACAAGTTTGTGAGCACGTTCAGGGAGAAGAATTTCGTCCTCTGTGCTGTCTTTATTTTACCCTGCTTTTACAAATAGGTTAGGTTATTGTAGGGTTTTATTGTGTTTTTACGACCTAAAAAGGCCGGATAGAGACATACATATATCAACCACGGTAACTGCACATTGCAACCAATATGTCATATTCACACATAATATGGTGTGTACACAGGAAATAGTGTCATAATCTCATGTGGAATTGCTGCATGCACTGCACCTGTACTGTGCACGGCAATTTAACACATACAGTGACATAATTTGAAATGTAAAATCACGGCATATGCTGCACCCTACGTGTACGCGGCGATATAATGATCAAATACACAACAAATAACAACATTTTACCCTGCTTTTGTAAATAGGTTCCAGTTATTGTGGGTTTTTCTGATGAAACATACCGGATAGACACATATATCGACCGCAGCAACTACATATCACAACCAATTTGTAACATTCATATATAATATGATGTGTACATAGAGGTAATAGTGATATAATCTCGTATAAAATTACCGCATAGACGACACCTGTACTCCACATGGTGATTTATAGGGTCATCCTGGAATTAAGATTCAAACTCAAAATCTCAGAATCTCAAATTGCTTATACCATCAAATAGAGGTGTCCTTAAGGATCATTTTGAGCCCCTGCTCATGGAAATCGGTGGTGCCGTTCTTGAGATATAAATCAAACAAGGCGCTATTGCACGTATGTTGTAGATCACCATGAAGACGATTTTCTACAGGCTCAAAAATGTTACCAGTGGGTTCAGAGGGTTCCAAAACCCCCAGGAAAAATGCTAGAATGGTTTTGGAATGCAACAAACACCCTTGCGATACATACCGTTTTGCATCGGTTCTCAAGGAAGGGATGGTGTATTTCAATGAAACGATTTTTGCGGGCTTAGCGGTTGTTGCCATCGTGTTCAGAGGGTCATATAATGGTAGGGACACCTATGAGCCAACTCCTAGCTAGCGTATTTGGCGCTGGAAAAATCAATCTTTACAGGAGGGTCAAGAGTGACATGTGAGATTCGAGTGAAACACTATAGTAGCAATGCTAGGGACTGTTCCTATGACCATTTGGGGTCCCAAGGCAGCTGGGAAAAATCTTCTGACAGTGTTCCCAATGATATCTTGCTCTGCAACAAAGATCATGACTCATGGGAGGAGGTAACATGGTAGTGTCATGAAGATGATTTTTGGGGGCTTAGCAGTTGTTACCACCGTCTTTGGAGGGTCAAACAACTGTAGGGACACCCTCATTCATGCCTCCAGCCAGCATTACAGAGGCTGGAAAAATCGATCTTTCCAGGAGATTGTAGAGGTGGGGTGGCAAATCAAGTCACAGCCATATCTGCACTTGCTCCAATGGCTTGTTGGAGTATGGGAATGGTAAGAAAAATATAACAATGCCATCTTGATCTACAGATATTAAAGGAGGTGATGAAATGGCTTCTTCATGAAATCCATTTTCCAAGGCTTGGTTGTTACCATTGTCTTCAGAGGGTTGCACCATGCTAGGAACACCCACACATTCATCCATAGGCAGCATACTGGCAGTCAATACCATTGTCTCCAGTTCCTTGTTCATAGCTAGCATGCAGAGGCCTAAGCAGTCGAGGTGAGATGGTATTATTTTGGAGCATGGAAATGAAATGATCAAGGAACAGCTGCAACAGCACTCTAATTGCAACAAATGTTATGGAAGGCGATCATATACCAACACAGTCGCTACCATCATCTTCAGGGATAGAAACATTTTGCCCAACATCATAGAAGGTAAACTCAGAGGATCACATACTAATACTGATATCCATCCATAATCAAGTTTGTCTAATCCTGTTTGTAATTCAACACGACTTTGCATGCCAGATAACAAACAAAGGCATTGTAACGACCCAATATCCGATCTAGGACAATAGGAGGTTCTGGGGGTTGCCTGGTAGATCCTAGAGCACTTGCAATGAGTAGTTTTGTTATCAAGTACAATCACTAGATCACTAGGGTCTATAGTAGATTGCTAGCAATGAGAATAGAGGGGAAACAACAAGAGGGAAGTGGGGAACTAACAAGAGAACTAGACTAGAGACTAACTACTATAACATAGGGGTATTTATAGGGGCTAAGTGCAAACACAGGCCAAGCTGTGGAAAGGCTGTGGGAATCTAAATAAGGTTAATACCACGGTTACTGGGTACCATGAGGATGCTCTAGATAAGAGCTGTTAATGCTATTGGAGGGTAAGGGAAAGTGAGTCAAGAGGAAAGTCATGAGGCAAGCATAAGGATGCAATGTGTATACCATGAGGTGGCCATGAGGTGCACAGCCTAGATAAGATCATGTGACTTGGTCATGTGACTAGTAGTGTGGGAGACATGTGACCTGATAGGGTAAGTCTTGGCAAGTGAAGGAATACTATGGTATACTTTGGTAGTGTTTTGTGTGCACTAGTGGGACTAGTGTTAGTGATTAGGAAATGAATGGTAGTGAAATGTAATTGAGAAATGTAGCATCTGTAACAGGCATAGTGGTCCAATAACTTTTTCTAGTCTAAATATAATCCCTGATGATATCACATCAGAGTCAGTGTTTTGCTCAAATGTTCAGTGTTACAAACCCTATACACATACTCTATTTCCTAGTGCTAGGTTCACAAGTTAAACAAATCTCCCATTTAGATGAACTGTTGAAGAACAGTTCGCTTTTCTACATCATTCTCACTTTCCCATTACCATTCCTCAATATTGATCTTAAGGCAATGTGCTCCAGACTTACTCACTCCCTTCCTCTTCCTCTTCCTTTTCCTCTTCCTCTTCCTCATCATCCGCCAAAGCGAAATCATAAGTGGAAATCCCAGGCCTTTTGATCTGATGTAGCAAAGGTGAGCTGAACTCGTCGTCTTCCTCAGGAGTGAGGTCCCTTAGCTCTACTATCTTGACTTTTTTCCCTCTCTGTGGTGGCCTTCTCTGTTCTTGGCTGCAGTGCTCAGGCGCTGCACTCGTGCTCTCCTCAGTTGTCACTCAGTCTCCATCTTCTTGCTGGCCAGTCCATCAAATCCGCTGTAGAGATTGGTACATCTCTACAGTCGTATCTTGCCTTTCCCATACCTTCAGACTTCAGACCACATCGTCCTATATCTACTCCGTTCCCTATCGTCGAAGTCCGGTGTTACTCCGGTACTCTGGTGTCGCCGGACTTGCCCGGTCTACGTTTCATCTTACCCTTTGTATTGGCTTGTTTCGTCGGCGCACACTTTTACTCTTTTTTGTACATATTGACTCATATTCAATATATCACTGCTGCCCCTAGGGGTCGGCGTCATCTCATTACTCTGTTTTGATGGTAGTTAGGGCCGGGTATGCCCGGACTATAAAGTTCTTGTATCTTGGTAATGAGAACCAGCTTCTGTTTGGCTCACCACGATCGTCACTGTCTACTGTCTACCGCCTACCATCCACTGTCACTGTCCACTGTCACCGTCACCATTCTAACGTCTTCTGCACACCAACCCACGTCTTAACATCTCAAATACTTCTCGCCGCCATCTCCTACGTTCACCAGACTACTGGACTTCCTCCTTAAACTGCCGGCCCATCACCGGACTTCTGAGTGTACTATGTCGGCCTTCTTCTACTGACCTTCCCCTCTTTATTAGAGTCCCTTTCTTTCACGCTAATCTGTAGGACTTGTCCTACTACAGTGATTAGCATCTTTACAACTGGAGCCCACCGTGAGGGACTCACAACGGGGTTCCAGATGAAGAAGCCTCCGACCTATGACTCAGCGCCAGGAACTTGAAAACTTCCTCGACTACTTCCGGAATTTGCAAATCGGCGAAGATTCTGAACTCCTTCAGCCGGTTTCCCCTCACAACGCTCGACACAACCGACTCGACCTCCCTACCTTAGCTGACCTAGAAATTAGCCCTCTGTCAGATTACAACCCTCTCCATTCATCGCTAACTTCAAATTGGTCTAATTGGTCTAGTACATCCCGTTATACTTCTCCGTCGCTGCATTTGGCCGGTGACCTGTCACCGGAGCCTGTTGAAACCCTGACCAATCGCACTGCCCAAGCTGACGAAGTTCAGGGTGATTTACCCGAAAGCCCTAGTTTTAGCGATTACTTGCCTGGAGCATATATACACTCGACACCGCTGAGAGGATCATCATTCCCCGCTTTCCATCTTTCTTCACCGCTCACACTGCTCACCTCAAACTCCTCCTCCTCCTCCTCGTCAACATCTTCAGAATCATCCTCGCCGTCTCTCTCCTTCCTCCTTGAACCTTCTGCTGTCTCCTTCCAAGACTCTCCCCTACCATCGGACTTCACATCAGGCCGGTCTACCACATCGCCGTCAAGCCCCTCATCGTCCGGACTATCATCAACCCAGTTACCTGTAGTTCTTCCTTCTCGTTCCCCTCCATCACCTCTACTGCTTCCCGTACCTAACCACTTACCCGTACCTCACTGCTTACCTGTTCCTAGCCGCTTACCAGCTCCTAAACCCTTACCCGTTCCACCACCAGCACCAAGAGCCCTTATGGCTAACCCCATTCCTCAGATGCCCCTTCGAGGCACCTCCAACGCCCCCAAGTTTGACGGCAAGACCCCGGCCTCGTTGCCCCGGTTCTTAGAAGACGTCGACCAACTCACCACAGCCTCCGGTCTTACGCCAGCCGAGACAATCCGCGCCGCAATTCGTTATGCGGACCTAGAGGAGTCCGAAGGCTGGGAGCTTCTCGATGAGGCGACCGCTGCACCTGCCATATGGACGGACTTTGTTGACGCTGTTAAAAAGATGTACCCAGGTTGTGAAGGAGCTAACCGTTACTGCCGAGCCGACATCCAGTACTTGGTCCAAGAGTTCCACGCAAAGCCTATGAGAACTATAGAGGATCTAGGAGAGTACCAGCATAAGTTCATGAAGGTCATGAAGCTCCTTATTCGAGTGAGGAAGCTTTCGGATCTTGACCAAGACGTGCTCTTTCTCTCCAGACTACTGGAGCAACTTGAGACGCAAGTCCATCAGCGCCTCCTCATTACGAAAACCACCCTCCATCCATCTGACCCTTACCCGGTCAACAACATCATAGACACGACAAAGTTCCTACTCACCGGCTCTGCGCTTCGAACGCTCCTATCACCCTCTCATGCCGCTGCGCCTGTCGCTCAGCCTTACTTCCCTGCTTGGGCCTCGTAAGGGCCATCCTTCCCTATCCCTCAGACCGCTCCACCGGTCGCTGCTCCGGTAATTGAACAGGAGCAGATCACCGCCCAACGAGTAGTCAACAGGAACTGTGTCTTTTGTGCAGACCCCACCCATTTCATGGGTAACTGTCCTCACGTTGAACCTTACATACAGTCCAGTAGAGCCACCCGAGGCTCCGACGGCCGGCTTTGTCTCCCAGATGGGCGACGCATCCCTCGTATCCCCAGTACTAGATGCCTGAAGGACTGTTTAGATTGTCTCCCCCCGCCAACAACCACCGTATCTGCTCCCTCCTCTACTGTCACCACGGGTATTGTCTCTCTCACCTATCCCGATACTGATGCCATTCTGGACATTGAACCCTCGGTCTTCGGCACTCTAGTTGACTGTGATGACAACAAAGACAATGAACCACCGGTGCTTGGTTACCCCAACTTCAAACTGTATATCGCTCGTGCCTGGGCATCCTTCCAGGCGGATAAATCAAAGACCAGAGGACCCAAAGTCCGATTTGATGGTGTAGAGATGCCGGCTCGCAGGACCGGTCGTCCCGGCCCTCGCACTGCTTCGGTAGCCGAAGAAATTGTCTCCCCGGCTGTAGAAGCAACTCGCACCACTATGTCTGGACCTTCACAACCTACTACCCAAATGCCACCTACCATTCAGCCTGTAGCATCCACTTCTAAAAGTACCATTCCAATCAGACCCGAACAGACTAACACCTCTTCCTTTCCCCCAGCTGGACAATTTAGATATATGTTCCCCCTCGAGGACGATGCCGCTCCCAAGTGCATCATTGACCAAGTACTCGAGATGACCATCCCCATACCGGTTAAAGACTTATTGTCTGTGGCTCCGGAGTTCCGCAAGCAGCTCCGAGAGCTCTCTACGACCAAACATATTCCTGTTTCTACTAACGTCGTACAGGTCAATGAACTCGCCGGTAAAGACCCCGGTGCTGTGGAACACAAATTTGGGGACCAAGTTCACTGGAACAATGACGGCCTCATTGTAGCGCACCACAACGTGCCATTGCGGTCCCTAGAGGCTAGAGTTGTTGACGCTGGCAGGACTATTGTTGCCGTTCTGGACACCGGATCTGAGATCGTCGCTATGCCCAAGTGGTATGGACGTCACTAGATCTACCGGTCTGGTCGGATCATGTTATGACGATGTTGAATGCCAACACTAGCATGGAGTTGATGATCGGAGTACTCGAGAACCTTCGCCTGGACTTTGGTGCCGGCGAGGTGTGTCTCCAGGTACAAGTAGTCCCTCGGGCTAACTTCGACCTACTACTTGGCCGACCATTCCACTGTCTCATGAGCGCGTCTACTGACGATTTCCCTGACGGCGCACAGACCATCACACTCCGCGACCCCAACTCCAGGAAGGAGTACAAGTTACCGACTCGACCTTGGACTGAAGGATGTCCTCAGTGTCGTAAAGGACTATTCTGTGCTAACCGTCAATCTGTTGTCAAGATGGGTTTGTAGATCTCAATGAGCCACCGAAAGGTTGGGGAGATTTCAACACACTTACCCCTTTGCATTCATCTTTATCATTCACCGCCGCTTCAGTTTTGGACTGCCCTTCTTCTACCGATCCACCTTCGGACTTAAGACCGTCGGCTCCATCTTCTACCTACCCATTCTTATCGGCCACGCAGTCCGTTCTGTCACCCCCTCACATCCTTGCCTTCAACTCTATGTACATTTTCAATCCCGTGTCCCGTTCTCTGGCCTACAAACCGGTAGCCAGAAAGATTCGGTCAGTTGTGGGCCCTCTTGAGGAGGAGTACCACGTACTGCCCCGATTACCAGATGATCCTCTCGCTGGACTTATACCATTACCTACTCACCCCCTGGACTTCATACCGGGGAATTGCTTCACACAGGAACGCGCAGACAAGCTCGACCTCAACCCTGCCAACTGGCTCTGGCCAGAGGAACTCCAACTAGTCTGGTGGATATTGTTCTTAACCATGAACTCACCTTCGCTTGGATTCCAATGGAGCGAGGATGGCTAGACGAGCGATACTTCCCACCGGTGAAAATTCCCACTATTCCCCATATGCCTTGGATCCTATGCAACATCCCAATCCCACCATCCTCTTGGGACCAAGAAATACAGATTATCAAGGACCGGATTGCTTCCGGAGTATACGAGCCGTCCGCCGCTGCATACCGATCCTGCTGGTTCTGCATGCTCAAGCAGGATGGCAAGACACTCCGCTTGGTCCATGACCTCCAGCCCCTCAATGCCGTTACTATTTGGGACTCCTCTGTTCCCCCTTTCGTCGAGCACCTAGCCCAGTCATTCAGTGGGTACGTGGTCTACGGCATGATGGACCTGTTCGCAGGTTACGACCAGCGCCCACTGCATGTCGAGTCTCGGGACATGACCACATTCAATAGTCCGCTCGGACCCCATCGTCTCACCACTCTTCCCATGGGTCACACCAACGCCGTCCAAATTTACCAAGCCGATATGGCCTTTATTTTACAGGACGAAATTCCTCATCACACCATGCCATTCATCGATGACTTGCCGGTTAACACCGAAACAACCCAGTTCCAAGGACTGGATGGCTCATATGAGACCATCCCGGAGAACTCGGGCATTCACAAGTTTATATGGAATCACCTGACCATTGCCCACAGGATACTTCAGCGCCTCCAGAACGTCAACGCTATGGTCTCGGCCAAAAAGTTTGTACTCGCCGCACCTAACACCACCATAGTTGGGCACAAATGCACCTTCGAAGGACATATCGCACACGAGGACAAAGTTCAGAAAATCCATGATTGGCCGGAATGTGAGACTCTCACGCAAGTCCATGGGTTTCTCGGGACCTGCGGTGTCGTCCATATTTTCATTTGAAATTTCGCTTCCATCTCTCGCCCATTAGTTGATCTAATGAGAAAGGGTGTCCCCTTCGAATGGGGTGACGCCCAGCGCACCGCGATGAACCATCTGAAGGACGAGATCATCCGGTCTCCTGCACTCTGCCGGCTGGACTACTTGTCCGGTCAAGAAGTGGTTCTTGCAGTAGACACCTCCCTTATAGCAATCAGTTTTATTTTGTCGCAGGAAGGTGAGGATGGCAAGTGCTATCCAAACCAGTTCTGTTCCATTAGCCTCACGAGCGTTGAGAGCCGTTACTCTCAGGCCAAGCTCGAGCTATATGGTCTGTTTTGGGCACTCCGAGCGGTTCGTGTTTTCATCTTGGGGTTCCAAACCTTGTCGTGGAAATGGACGCAAAATACGTAAAGGGTATGATTAATAACCCTGATCTCCAACTGAACGCAACCATCAATCAGTGGATCACCAGCATTCTTCTTTTTCATTTCAAATTGCATCACATCCCGGCTGCTAAAGACACCGGGCTGGACGGACTATCTTGGTGTCCTCGATCCAATGATGACCTGCCTGAGGACGATGGCATCGAAGATTGGTTGGACGATTCATACTCTTTTTGCATTTCTTTACTCAACGATAGAAGCCCCCCTTTCTCCGCTCCCATTACCGTCGCCAGTACTCCATGCTATTGCTCCCCACTCCTACCTGCATCGGACTACGCTATGCTCTCAACTGTCTCCCCTACCCCTTTTCCTTCTACATACCTATCTGTTTTCTCTTCGTCTCAGACCGAGCCGGACTCTTCATCTATCCCCTGGTCTACTAAGGCTGTCGCACGTGATGCCCAGATCGCTTCGATCCGTGGTTTTCTTGAAACTCGCGAGCGCCCCACTCACCTCTCTGACACAGACTTCCAGTCCTTCGTCAACTCCGCCACCAAGTTCTTCGTGCTAAACAGTTCCCTGTGGCGACGGGAACCACACGGACGTCACCAGCTGGTCGTATCAGAGCCCCGACGGTACAGGCTGATTAAAGAGGAGCATGACGACCTCAGGCACAAAGGTGTCTTCACAGTCCGGACCAGGCTCTTACTGCGATTCTGGGGGCCTATGTTGGTCGATGACGTAAAGTGGTTCATTAGGACCTGCCACGAGTGCCAGGCGCAACAAACAAACCATTTCCATATCCCACCGACCGTCCCGGTGCTGGGTGGACTATTTCATAAGGCTCATATAGACACTATGCTGATGCCCCGGTCTGGCGGCTATCGGTATATTGTCCAAGCCCACTGCGCTCTGTCTACCTACCCGGAATGGCGCATGTTGCATTCAGAGAACGCCACCTCTCTCTCCTCTTTCGTCTTCGAGGACCTCCTCTGTCGTTGGGGTCCCCTCTCCGAAATTGTTACTGACAACGGTCCCGCCTTTGTCCAAGCTCTAGATGAACTTGCCAGTCGACACGGCATTCGGCATATACACATCTCCCCCTACAATTCTCAAGCCAACAGTATTGTCGAATGGCGTCATTACGATGTCCGGGAGGCCATCGTTAAAACTTCCCTGGGGGGGAGTTACGCTGGCATACCGTCGCTCACTTGGTCTTCTGGGCCGAGCGGGTAACGATACTCCGCTCGACCGGTTTGTCCCCCTACTTCATGGTTCATGGTGTCGAGCCCCTTTTCCCCTTTGATCTATCAGAGGCTACCTTCCTTGTTCCCCCACCAGATACACACCTGATGTCTCCATCTGGACTTATCGCTTGGCGAGCCTGCCAGCTCCAAAAGCATCAGGAGGACTTGGAGTTGATCTGCGAGCATGATCTCAAGGCTCAGTTTGAGTCTATGAAACACTTCGAGACCGCTTTCAAGAACCGGATCAAGGACTTTGACTTTCGTTCTGGGAGTCTGGTTCTAGTCCGCAACTCTTGAATCGAAAAGGAGCTGAACTGAAAGACGAAGCCAAGGTTCCTTGGTCCAATGGTGGTCCTTCGCCAGACTACTGGAGGGTTATACATACTGGCGGAGTTGGACGGAGCAGTCTCGAAGCTGCAATACGCAGCATTCCGTCTCATTCCCTACTATCCTCGTTTCTATTCTGCTGTGCCCATTACTGACCTTACCGGTCTAGATGACGATGACTTGGACAAAATGGCAGGAACAGACGTTGAAGAGATTGATGAAGAACCACCGGACTTGGTCGATACGGACTAGTCCGGCCATCGTTCCCCCACGCCATCTGTACTATAGCCTCTGTTTTACCCTGGGATTAGACCGGTGACTCTCCTCCTCTCCGCGATCCAAAAACTAAAAACAGACAGACAGAAATACTATACGAAACAGAACCAATAAAAATCAGAAAAATGCAATAAAGACAAAAACAGAAACATTCTCGAGCAAATCATCTCTCTCGCTAAAACCACTTTCTCGTGTCTCACCTCTATCACGCTTACGCACATACTTTCTCTTTGAACGCGCTCCGAGACACCGCGCCTGTGATACTGTACATAGACCACCAATAGACCAAGGACTACTCCGTTAGACATAGATGTGAACAGAAGACCGAGGAAGCCAAATCGGGCAGTAACCTGCATGCACAATGGCTTCTCATATGCTTTCCTCTTTCTTGTTATTGTTTCTTTCTCTCTTTTCTTCTGTTTCTTTGCTTCATTCACTCCGTTACTCGACCGGACAGATATGTATGTTCGGAATACGGTATGCAGCATTACAACGGACGGACTACAGCTATGGAGGTACTCTACTTGTCCCATTCCTCCAGCGCCACGACCACCTCGCTCAGCTCAGCCAGGACTTCGTCCTGCTCTGCCTCCAGCGCCTTGAGGTTGGCCCGGATGAGGTACATCCGGGAATGCAGAGCATTGAGGCAGTGAGTGAGTTGAGCTCACCTCTTCTGCGCCAAGGTCTGACCGCTCGTCTTCTTCGCCGGCACCTTCCCCTTCCCCTTTGCCTTGACAGACATCTCGTCCTCCTCGATGTTGTCGTCGGTATCGAGGACGATGGGCGAGTCCGCCCATTTGCTGGGGCCGGACTTTGCTGGGGCCCGGACCGGTCTCACCTCTACTCCAGACGATTAGACTAGAGGGGAAGAATCGACTCGGTGACTTACCCTTCATCATCTCCAGCACCACCGCCACTGTCGTCTTCCTCCGGGGGGCGTTCCGTCCCGCTGCCCAGCTGTACTTCGCCTTTAGGTGATTGCAGCACAGACATGCTGTCCTGGTCCCCTTTGTGCACTCATCGGCTACTCCAGCCCACTTGCAGCTGTCGCACGCCTTTATGACAGGTGGTGGCCGAGGCTTCAACACCTTGGCGGTAGCAGTCTTCTTCCGCTGCGTATTGGCGTCTTCCTCTTCATCCTTGCTCTTATCCAATCGTCCCCTCTGTGTCAATGATTAGCTATGCCCCTTTGACAGCTCAGCGCTACGTACCTTGAGCGACGAGGACACCGATGGTGCACCTGACGATGTAGCCACCTTCTCTGGCTCCAGCACCTCGTCCCTTGTCACTCCTTCGACCTCCATCTCCGATGTTTGAGTGGCCTCAGGTGCCACGACTTCCCCGGTAGCCTGCTGTCACGCTGCCCACTCAGCCTGTGCTCGCTCCGCTTGGACGATGGATGCTGCCACCTCGTCATTGAGGTCGGTGTCCACGTAGAGGGCATCGGCCTCCTTTCGAGCTGTGTCCCACTCGTCCTGGATGATGAGCATGTATTAGCACGCGGTATTAACACACAAACGACTGACTTACCATGGCACCCCCGAACTCCTTTACCCACGCCACCATCTCTTCCTGCAGGTTGTCCCGGTCTTCGGGTTGGCACTTCGCCACAGTTTGGACGTGGTCAGTGGCCGCTATGAAACTCTTGCGTAGTTCACGTCAATGAATCGCGCCAACGTCGGTCATGGCGCGGAACTGGTCGACCCGGCTGGTGAATTGGGACATGGTGGTAGTATGAGAGAGAGAGGGAGAGAGACAGGATATGCGGTTAAGAGAACTCGATGCGTCAAAGTCCACTCCGCTTTCACACTCCGCGTGCTTAGTCAGCACACCACACGACTGACTGGGGACAGTCAGTATTCAAGTCTCCTGCGGATGTAGAGATTGGTACGTCTCTACGGTCATATCTTGCCTTTCCCATACCTTCAGACTTCAGACCACATCGTCCTATATCTACTCCATTCCCTATCGTCGAAGTGCAGTGTTACTCTGGTACTCCGGTGTCACCGGACTTGCCCGGTCTACGTTTCATCTTACCCTTTGTATTGGCTTGTTTCGTCGGCGCACACTTTTACTCTTTTTTGTACATATTGACTCGTATTCACTATATCACTGCCGCCCCTGGGGGTCGGCGTCATCTCATTACTCTGTTTTGATGGTAGTTAGGGTCCGGGTATGCCCGGACTATAAAGTTCTTGTATCTTGGTAATGAGAACCAGCTTCTGTTTGGCTCACCACGATCGTCACTGTCTACTGTCTACTGTCTACCGTCACCGTCACCGTTCTAACGTCTTCCGCGCACCAACCCACATCTTAACATCTCAAATACTTCTCACCGCCGTCTCCTATGTTCACCGGACTACCGGACTTCCTTGTTAAACTGCCGGCCCATCACTGGACTTCTGAGTGTACTACGTCAGCCTTCTTCTACTAACCTTCCCCTCTTTATTAGAGTCCCTTTCTTTCACGCTAATCCATAGGACTTGTCCTACTACAGCGATTAGCATCTTTACACCGCTCGATCACCACAGGACCTCCTCAAAGACCTTCCTGGATTTCAGTGAGCGATAAGAAGCCTGGCTTTCCCGAGGCTTGCGTTCTGTCCTAGACTCCTTGCTCAGCCCTTCCACCTTGTAGAACTCAGGATTGGTGTAGAACACAAAGGAATGGTCCTTGAACTTCCATACAAACCCCTTGGTTTTCTGTGTGCCCTTTTGGCTCGCAGGAAGACAATGAAGGTGTGAGAAGATGGTTTCCAGTGCATCGTCCACAAGCAGCCTCTCTTCATCGTTGCACCCCTCCAGCATTTCATGATAGAACTTTATGTAACCCATGTCATCCAGAAATGGCAGCCATTGCGAGCCATTCTTCAGTGCTCTTCCTAAGAGTCTCATCACTGTCGGAGAGTAGATTAATACATAGGTTATGACCAGCGCCCCTTGCACCCCGAGTCTCGGGACATGACAACATTCAATAGTCCGCTTGGACCTCACTGTTTCACCACTCTCCCTATGGGTCATACTAATGCCATTCAAATTTACCAAGCTGATATGATGTTTATTTTACAGGACAAAATCCCCCACCACACTATGCTGTTCATTGATGATCTACCAGTCAAAACTGAGAAGACCTGGTTCCAAGGACTGGATGGCTCATTTGAGACCATTCCAGAGAATCTGGGCACCTGGACCTCACATAAGCATTACCTCATTAGTATGTCAAACTTGACAGCCACGTCAATCTTGTTAGCATCAAATTACTAAGGGCCCTATACTATGAGTAATTGTCTGAATAATAGCGGATAATTCCAAACTGAGAATACCCCTTCATACCACTTCCTGAGTCGCCGATTAATACCGCCTCCTCCCACCTCGGCACCTTCCGAAGCGCCCTGCCCCGACATCCCACGCCCTGATACATTCCAAATACGGTAACAGCTCTTGCCGCTGCACTCCACACTGCCGTTTAGAACCCTCCCTCTTGAACATGCCGCCGAAATGCAAGGGTCTCTCTCGTTCGGTCAATATCAAAGTTGCCAGAGGGTGAACAACTTTGGTAACTCATCGTCGAGTTCCACAGTCCCGTGTAGCACTTGAGGAAGCTTCTGCACAAAAACGCTACCAGCTGGACATTGCTGGTGTGTACATTCCTTTTCTTTTGTTTCGTTTAGCTCAATCATTGCAGAAGGATTAAGCACCAAAACGATCAATGCTCTTCATGAGATCCGCGATGAACCACCCGAAGATTCAGAAAGTGCAAATTGGCAGGACATTGAAATGGGACTCGGACTCAACCCATTGCTAGAGAATATCAGCAACGAAGAAACCATCGCTCATGCCCTTCGAGACTTTGCCAATAATCCGTATGTCACAGTCTTTCTCTTACTGTATTTTCCCTCCAATTCACAGTCACTGGGTGGATGTATCATCGAGCTAAGGATGCACAAACATGGCGACAGCATTTACAGTCCTTTCACGATAACTGGTCCCATCTACTCCCCTTCCTTGTTGACGCATATATCATGTGGAAAAATACCAACACGACGACACTTTCTACCGACAGACCCGGGCCCCCTCCATCTGCCAATGATATCTCCTTTGACATTGCGGTGGTCGATATGTTCACACTTGAAACACAGCTATCTCTCATTCGCAAGACTGTCCGTCCCCTGTGTACAGTCTTTTGAAAGCGGGTTTCTTTGGCAATGCTCCGTACCATCCGTCAATTGCATTTTCACTGTGGATGCTCGAGTTCTACCATACCCTTCGTGCACCTGGCGACGAGCATTGCTATGACAAGAGCGACTACCTTCTCCCACACAGCTAAGTGGATATGTTCATGAAAGAGGTAGACATTGACAAGGCTTTGCTGTTGGGTGACGGTGAGGGAGCAGAGTCACACAACCATGATGCTAACCTCGGCACCCTACTACTCAATAATTATCGCCAAGCACTTGATATCATCGTTCGAGAGAGTGTCGCACTCCAAGAGGCAATGTCAGCCCTTGGAGTCAAGGAAGGGGACTTGGAGAAATGGCAAGCAGAGGAGGTTGATCATTTTCAAATGGCGGGAAAAGAGCGTGAGTGGGATACTCATGCTGTCGAATACGTCAAGTTACTCCAGCAGCTACGTGATGCTCAGTAAGTCATCTGATGGCCACTGTCCTATTATTGATTTTATTTCTTCTAGAACCATGGTGACATCAAGATTCAATCAGTTTCTTTCAACAGTTCCTGGAGATTATCAGTTCAGCCCTCCATCATCTCAATGTGATTCCTATGCTGTCGAACTCTCATAGACCCGGAGGTTGGAGACACAGCGCCGTCATGCCAGTGAACAACTCGAGGAAATTCAGCAACAGGTTATTTCCATGGAGCTCGAGCTTGGTATTCAGAAGTGCTGGGAACCTTCATCGCCGGAGTACCAAGAGACGCTCAAATATATTTCGGAGCGCAAATATCATTGTGCCCTTGACAATCTGCAATGTCTTGTCGTCCAGCGACTATTTGAGTTGCAGAAACTCAATATCTTGCAAACCGGTCTGTTCTCTTAATCCCAGAGAGCGTATTACCGAGTTACTGACATCATTTCAGCCTATAAAATGTGCATGCACATCGCAAAGGCCCTCCAAGTGCGATGCCGGGCCATTCAGGCTGCTGTTAGAAAGTACAATGATGCTGCATCTACTTTGCAACCACCCCGCCAAGCACTCAACTGGTCAAAGGTATCACATTACTCCTTCCTCGAAGAATTTACACTCCTTCGTGAGACATGAGAAGATATACATGACAAACCTTGGGCGAAGCCTGCGACGTGGGAGATGATCCGTCAATACCTCCATATTCAACGAGCAAAGGAAGAACTTGAGCGATGCAATGTTGAAGTTCAGCGGCTTCTCACTGCGATCCTGGCCGAGAACGAGAAGTTCGACTGTGTTATCACTGACCTTACAAACTCTCGGTCACCTCTCTTACCCATTGCCATGGAATTTTTAACCCACCGTCGTCATATCAACAGTCAGGTTCTCTGTCGCATCAAAGAAATGCATGGTCTTGAAGGATTTTCTGGCAAACCGTTTCCTGGTGTTTGTGCTGGCGCTGGAGGTGAGGTAGCGCATCGTCCTGAAATGATGGACTCTACACTGTCAGAGATGGGTGCAGACACTGCAGAGGAAGACAAAGGTTCTGATGATGTTGAGATGGCGGCGGTTGATGTGCTTGTGGACTATGTCTTGGAACTGGCGTTGAGCCATGGATAGTTTCATGTTTTTAAGTAGTAGTACCTGCTGTTGTGGTCTCATTGAATGCATGCATACTTCATATATTTTGTGTGAAGGGTGGATTATACAAATGTCGGGACTAGTGTGCTGCATGGCGTGTGACTTCGAGTGAGGCGTCGCCGTGAGTCAGATAATCAATGATGTTTGATCAACATGAGGCTGCATGCTTCTATCTTCTGATCAACTTCCGAGTTTGCAATCCCCACTCTTCAACCACCATCAACTTGAAGCTCTCACACATTTTTAGAACCCCATGTCAAGCGATCATTGGGCAGTCCTTGGAGGTGACAGGCCCAGGGTGTATAAAGTACAGCGAGTATCTGATTTCTCACCTCTACACTTTGCACCCCGCTCAACAACCTCATCCCTCGTTTACAGCCTGTTCATCACATGCGGTTTCCGCACTGAGCCCTTTCCTCTGGCCATCAAATGTACATCAAAATCACAGGCAGAGCGAGCACTTTCTCGGTTGCAACAAACACTCCAAGCGATTCCTTCGAACGCATCTCTCGTCACGGTGGCTGGTGCATTTTTCACTTCGCCAGTTGTTTCTAATGTTTTAGATGAGTCTGTGAAGAGGTTTTATGTTGTGGTCACTGGACGTCAGTTGGGGATCTTTTTAACATGGTATGTAATGTTCTCAAGATAAGAATCTCAACCTATTGATTGCTCACGCTCAGGGAGGAATGCAGGCAGAGCGTCAATGTGTTCCCAGGTGCTTGTTTCAAAAACTGAAGACACTCAATGAAGCCATAGAGTTCCTAATCACCAAGGCTCACCGTCTCGGCAATGCTACTGACCACTCAAGTCTGCTTCAGCTGGTGTTACTGATGGCCGGAGCCACCATCGGTTCTGATGGTAGTTACCTTCTTTTGCCGGAAAACAGATCAATCTTTCTAATCACTCCTCATCAGGCGTCAATGTGTCATCAGTTTCCAGCTCTTCTAGCGGTTCTACTACTCGTAGCATGAGTGGTAAGGTTTTATACTTGATGTGTCATTTATCTCACTTCACCTGCAGATAACACCCGCTCCCCCGGGCCTGGGAGCTGATCTCACACACGGAGATGGACTCGTAGGATGCCTCCTATCGTTCAATCAAGCGCCCCAGATCATCTGAATGTGTATCAGTACATTCGGGAGATTGATGGGATCAAGGACACGTTGCATCAGCCCCTGTATGATAACACACCACTCCCATCCTTCGGGTGCTTAGCAGACTGGTACCTCCAATCTCATGGGTACTCTGCTTAGGCGTTATTGCACATCGCATATGCTCATGACTCTACTACTTCTTCTGCTTACTTCATTCGCATTTTGAGTGACCAAGGAATGCCTGTTTCCGAGGCATTTTTTCTATGGGGCCTTATCACAAGGAACTTTGATGACAGCACTGACGCCTGACAACTATCTACCGACTCCTTGTCTTCGTCTTCTACCCACCCATCTTTGTCATGTGATTACTATTGCAATGTTATGCAATTTTCTCCTCACACTGACAGACCACGTTCTCCATGGCTCAGGTTCCCACAAGTTCACAGAACATCCTCCAACGTTATTCTTCAGTTGCACAAAAAGTCCATACATCGACACGAGGTGCTCCATGGCGCCGTCGCGCCATCACCCAGCAATCCGCTGCTCAACTTGACACAGAACACTGGAATCAACCACACATTTTCCACACTGAGCGTGCTGCTGAGTTCTTTGATTATTGCTTTAAAGTCTCTCTTGGCACACTTGCATTCCACTTCGAGGGGTATTGTATTGCTGGCGTTCAAGGTATACACTATTTCTCAAAAAGCGACTTGCATGTTACAGTGTTAACTGATTTTCTTACAATTTCTAGGTATCGCGAAAACTCATATCGCAGAAGTTCTCGACCTCAAGAAAACCATCTGTGACATGATTATCATGAAGCTCCGTGAGTTATTCACTACAAATACCCCAATGGCCGTATAGAACACAATCTCCACCCCTAGAAACTGCCGCTGCCCTGATGCAAGTGAACTGAATGTTCTACGTCAACTTTGATACCAACATTACAGAGAAATACCATGTCATATTTGAAAACTGGCCACAGTTTCGCACCTCAGGCTCCATTACATCAAGAAATGAGCTGCATGTATTGTATCACGCTTTTGAAAGTGATGCAACACATTTCCGACATCTCACAGACTCTGAATACGAGGAATGGGCAAGGAAATGGGCATCAAATACGTTGAATGAACTGTCAGAGCATTCGAATTCGCAAGGACTCTCCAACACAGGGCTCACCTCGCAATCGAATGGTCGTTTACCTTCCATTGCCAGTGGATCCTCCGCTGCCCCTGCAATAAACCTGGTGACATCTGTACCTGCATCTGAGTCGGTGTTGACTACAACTCCGGATACCATCCAACATGCCCCCAATCCTGCTGCGCAGCCTTCGCAAGTTGTCTTCTCTGCTACTGGAGACTCATTGAGCGTTGTGAAATGGATATGGAAGCAACGGAGCGACAAAGGAAAGAAGTGGGGTCCAAGGCAGAAGAATCCTGCTAGTACACCCCAGGTTCCCGCTCCCACTCAGCCTACATCTCATACGGCTACATCCAGTGCGACGAACGAAGGTGCACCACGAGCTAGTACTCGAATGGTGCACTGGTGGCACTGGTTCCTTTATTTTCTCACTATACATGACTCGGAGGCTACTAATTTCGATGTATTTACATGTTGAATTACATTAAAATGCATACCATATACAATAGAATATGCTGAAACAAACATTGTTGCAGAGGGAGCTGACGATGAGCACAATGACAGGTGCAGTGAGCACCAACGTTAAGGTGGTTACCATATTTGGAATGTGTCGGGGCATGGGATGTCTGGGCAGGGCACTTCGGAAGGTGCTGAGGCGGGAGGAGGTGGTACTAATCGGCGACTTGGGAAGGGGTATGAAGAGGTATTCTCAGTTTGGAATTATCCACTATTATTCAGACAATTACTCGTAGTATAGGGCCCTTAGTAATTTGATGCTAACAAGATTGACGTGGCTGTCAAGTTTGACATACTAATGAGGTAATGCTTATGTGAGTTCCAGGTGAATCTGGGCATTCATAAATTCATATGGAATCACCTGACCATTGCCCACAGGATACTCCAATGCCTCCAGAATGTCAATGTGATGGTCTCGGCCAAGAAGTTTGTCCTTGCCACCCCTGACGCTACTATAGTCGGGCACAAGTGTATATTCGAAGGTCAAGTCGTGCATGAGGACAAGATTCAAAAGATCCATGATTGGCTTGAATGCAAGACTCTTATGCAAGTAGTGTTGGGGGCAGAATTATTTCAAGCTCAGGCCTGCCAGTGAAATGGCAGAACAGCAAATGGCAGAATGGCAGATCATGGCAAAATTATTTGATAGGAATTAGCATATGACAAGTTGTTGTATGCTCGGGTGAGTTTACCTCGCCATTTGCATACTGACACCCTCCAAAGACAAGAGAGCATTGACATCCCACTGTCCATCAGCTACTCTATCCAGCACTGAGATGTCCTCGAGAAAACCTTTGGGTACAATGCCTTTGTTGACCATCTCCAGCTCATCCTGATCATGCTCAACCCACGTGAGACGTACGGATCACCACGGCCACTGCGACCTCTCATTGTTTATTCCACTTTTCAAGACCCACATGTTCGAATGAACCCAAATCCTCCATCTCCAATGGTATGCGAGATGCCCAAACTGTGACCTTGACATCCTCCCTTTTGTGACCATTATGGCCCAGTGACTTGGTCGATTCTTGTTAACCATAACCCACCGAGCCTGATCATGCTCGAATCCCCTAGGCAAAGTGGCACGCAATATGTCTGAATGCACCAATTATCACGAGCACAGCGAGCACGCATTGCTTACGTTCTGTCATTGGCGTTCATTAGTGCCATAGTGTCGTTCCCCAACGAGCCTGATTCATGTGCCGCTGGTGGTTCCCTTGATATGAGCACCAGTTCTATTTGGACCACAGTATTTACTATTTGCATTTGTAATACATACCACCGGTTTGATTTGTTATTGGGCTTCTCAAGTGGTTTGAAGTGATCAGTAAGGGTTTTCGCAGCAGGTCTTCCTGCTGGATTTATTGACTTTGGTGGGGTTGAGCATGCGGGCATAGTGGGAAGGGTAAAAGGAACAGTGGTAGGTCTGGTGTTCTGCCTTGATCTTCCAGGCCACTCGACGCTCTGCCGGCAATTGCCAATGGCAGTATTGGCAGCATTCTGCCAACAACACTATATGCAAGTCTGTGGATTTCTCAGGACCTGCGGCATAGTCTGTATTTTCATCCGGGATTTTGCCGCTATCTCTTGACCTCTCATCAATCTAACACACAAGGGTGTCCCCTTCAAATGGGGCAATGCCCAGCGAACTGCGATGATGCATCTGAAGGACAAGATCATCCAGTCTCCTGCACTCTGGTGACTGGACTACGAGTCTGGTCGTGAGGTAGTCCTTGCCGTGGACACTACCTTTATTGCTGTCGGTTTCATTTTATCACAGGAAGGCAAGGATGGCAAGCGCTATCCAAACCGCTTCTGTTCTATTAGTCTCACGAGCGTTGAGTGCCGCTATTCACAGGCCAAGCTCGAGCTATACGGACTGTTCCGGGCACTCTGAGCAGTCCATGTATTCATCTTCAGTGTAACGACCCAATATCCTATCAAGGACAATAGGAGGTTCTGGAGGTTGCCTGGTAGATCCTAGAGTGCTTGCAATGAGTAGTCTCGAGTAGGAGAGGAACAGTAGACCACTAGGGTCTTTATGGTATTACTATCAAGGGAGGAACAATGGGGAAAACAACAAGAGAACTAGACTAGAGACTAACTACCATAACATAGGGGTATTTATAGGGGCTAAGTGCGAGCACAGGCCACTGTGGAAAGGCTGTGGGAATCTAAATAAAGTTAATACCACGGTCACTGGGTACCATGAGGATGCTCCAGATAAGAGCTGTTAATGCTATTGGAGGGTAAGGGAAAGTGAGTCAAGAGGAAAGTCATGAGGCAAGCATAAGGATGCAATGTGTATACCATGAGGTGGCCATGAGGTGCACAGCCTAGATAAGATCATGTGACTTGGTCATGTGACTAGTAGCATGGGAGACATGTGACCTGATAAGATATGTCTTGGCAAGTGAAGGAATACTATGGTATACTTTGGTAGTGTTTTGTGTGCACTAGTGGGACTAGTGTTAGTGATTAGGAAATGAATGGTAGTGAAATGTAATTGAGAAATGTAGCGTCTGTAATGTTCAGTGTTCCAAACCTCATCATCAAAATGGATGTGAAATATGTGAAGGATATGATTAACAACCCTGATCTCCAACTGAATGTGACATACTACTTTTCCATTTTAAGCTTTATCATATCCTGGCTGCTAAACATGCTGGGCCGGATGGTCTATACTGCTGTCCTCATACCAATGATGATCCATCTGAGGATGATGACGTTGAGGACTGGCTGGACAATTCCTACTCATTTTGCATCACCTTACTCAATAATCAATGCCCCCCTTTCACTAAATCCATCATAGCCGCTTGCCTTACTTCTCGCACTATTCTTCCTCTTCTCCCTTCATCAGACTATACTTCTATAGCAACACCCCCCTCCATGCTGTTTCCCTGTACTTACCGGTCTCATTTCTCATTGACCAATGTTGAGCCGGTCCACTCACCGGTCTCACCCTCAATCCCATGGACTGTTAAAGCCGTCGCTTGTGATGCCCGGATTGCTTTGATCTGTGGTTTCCTCGAAACTCGTGAGCATCCCACTGACATCTCTGATGCAGAATTCCAATCCTTTGTCAATGCCACCACCAAATTCTTCATGCTCAATGGTTCCTTGTGGCGACGAGAACCACATGGATGTCACCAGCTAGTAATACTGGAGCCACGGCAGTATGGACTCATTAAAGAGGCACACAACGACCTCGGGCACAAAGGTGTCTACACAGTCCGGACCCGGCTCTTGTTGCGCTTCTGGTGGCCAATGTTGGTCAATGACATCTTGTCAGAACCTGCCATGAATGCCAAGCATGGCAGATCAACTGGTTTCATATACTGCCGACCATACCAGTGATAGGTGGACTATTTCATAAGGCCCATATAGACACCATGCTGATGCCCCATCTGGCAGCTATCAGTATATTGTCCAGGCCTGCTGCACTCTGTCTGCTTACCCAGAATGGTGCATGTTGCATTCAGAAAATGCCACCTCTCTTGCATCCTTCATTTTCGAGGATCTCCTCTGTCGATGGGGTCCTCTATCCAAAATCATTACTGACAATGGACCTGCTTTTGTCCAAGCCCTAGACACTCACACCAACCGGTATGGCATTTGACACATTTGCATCTCCCCCTACAACTCACAAGCAAACGGTATCGTTGAGCGGTGTCATTATGATGTCAAGGAGGTCACTGTTAAAACAACCCATGGGGGAGTCACGCTGGCATGCTGCTGCTCACTTGGTCATCTGGGCCAAGTGGGTGATGATACTCCACTCGACCAGTTTGTCTCCTTACTTCATGGTTCACGGTGTCAAGCCCCTATTTCCCTTTGACCTCACCAAGGCTACCTTTATTGTTCCCCCACCAGATACCAACCCAATGTCTCTGTCCAGACTGATTGCTTGGAGAGCCCATCAGCTCCAAAAGCATCAGGAGGACTTGGAGTCCATTCACAACCGTGTCCTCAAGGCTCGTTTCGAGTCTATCGAGCATTTTGAGGCAGCATTCATGAACCGATCAAGGACTTTGACTTCTGTCCTGGGAGTCTGGTCTTAGTCCGAACCTGTGCCACTGTGCCATTGTCGTCGTCGCTGACGCAGAGTGCTGTGGTGGGGGTGTTGTCGTTGTTATCGTTTCAGCTGCATGGGTTGTACCACTGTGCCATCGTCATTGTCGAGGGTGCAATGGTGGTGGTGGTGGTCCTGTGTCATAGTCGTTTCGGTGGCACGGGTGGTGCCACCATGCTGTCGTTGTCGTCATTGATGCGGTGGTGGTAGTGGTGATGGTGTGGCGTTGTCGTTGTCATCATTTCAGTGGTGCAGGTGGTGGTGGTGATGGAACGGTGTTGTCATTGAGGGTGCGGTGGTGGTGGTGGTGGTCCCACGTTGTCATCGTTTTGGTGGCACAGGTGGTGCCACCATGCCGTCATCGTCGTCATTGACACAGTGGTGATGTGGTGGTGACAGTGGTGGTGGCGCGTTGTTGTTGTCACTGTCGTTTCAGTGGTGCAGGTGGTGGTGGTGATGGAACAATGTCGATGTCGATGTCGAGGGTGCAGTGGTGGTGGTGGTGGTCCTGCGTCGTCATTGTTGTCATTGACATGGTGGTGATGCGGTGGTGATGGTGGTGGTGGCACAGCGTCATCATCGCCGTTGCTGTTGTTTCGGTGGCACAGGTGGTGGTGGTGATGGAATGGCATCGTCATCGTTGTCACTGTTGATGTGGTGGTGGTGACAGTGGTGGTGACACGACATTGCTGTTCTCGTCGTGGTCGTGGTAATGGAATGTCATCGTCACCATTTTAGAGGTACACGTGGTGCCAACATGCCACCGTCGTCGTCGTCGTTTCAGTGGCACAAGTTGTGCCACTGTACCGTCGTCGTCGCAGTTGATGCAGGGGTGTGGTGGGCATTGTGTTGCCGTCATTGTTGTCACAGTGGTGGTGGTGGTGGTGGTGGTCACAACATCACGTTGTTGTTGTTGTTGCCGTCACAGTGGTGGTGGCAGTCGTTGTCATTGTTGTCATCGTCACGGTGGCAGTCGTTGTCATTGTTGTCATCGTCACGGTGGTGGTCACGACATCATGTTGCCATTGTCACAATGGTGGTGGTGGTGGTGGTATTGTTGTTGGAGTTGTGTCATCGGCTGTCGTTGTGGTTTGCAACACTGGTCACATGATACTGTGACAACATAAAAAAAAACTCGAAGTCCTGAGGACTAGGAAGTGGAAGCTAATGGTATTAGGATTACATACTGTAGTTACCACATTAGCCGACAGTGCGACAGCGTGACAGGTGGCAGTAGCGACTGTTGTGCTGTAATCACCTGTAACCATGCGGTAACTAATGTGACCGCTGTGGTAATATTCCTGTTTTGCTGATGTGGTACTGTCAGCTGTTGAAGGCATTCAGCATCGAGGTCCATTACTGTCCAGGTGGCGTCAGCTGTTTGAAGGAGACGTTAGAGGTGCTTTGGGTCCATTGGCTTGGGATTGATCCTGACCATAAGTGGGGTTTCTGGCGGTGCACACTTCCGAAGGTCAGTTTCGTGCCCAAACAAGGGGATAGCCCTGCCTTCGGGTTTTTGGATCACTCACTGGTGATCCGTGGATGTCACCTCATCCCTGCGTTTGCTGACAGTCGCACCAATCAACTATTACGAAGTAGCCAGTCGGTAGCCAGACTGCATGGCGAAACTGATGATTGGACAGGATATTATGTGAATATGTGAGTATTTATTGTTATCATATTTA
Organism: Boletus reticuloceps; assembly: GCA_018397855.1. NCBI lineage: Eukaryota > Fungi > Basidiomycota > Agaricomycetes > Boletales > Boletaceae > Boletus > Boletus reticuloceps. The sequence continues at coordinate 52,834 of JAGFBS010000103.1, forward strand.
CTTGTATATTAATGGTTGTAGATTCACCGACTGAGACATGTTTGCGCGGTTTGCAGGGATCGGCATGGGCTACGATGCTGTGCTCTTGAAACAGCATCCGCATGGGCTAGGTGTTGACAACATACATGTAGTCAATGGCGAAGACGATGAACGAGGGCGACGAACCCGGCCCGGGAAGGGAGTCTCAAGAAGATAAGAGGGAGGACAAGGACATGGATGAGGATGAAGATGAAGATGAAGATGAAGATGAAGATGAGGATGAGGATGTCATTGAAAACGACAGTGATAGTGATGACAGTGGAGATAGTACTTTCGACAACAATGACACCTACTATGCTTGTTTCTAGTAGTATTATCACAACCTGGAGCAAGATTCAGGTTGGCAGCTTGCCCCGGTCATGATGAGCTATATTGGCTTGATCAATATACCTTCTACATACTCTTATTACGAGGAGATAAACTAATAATAATGTGTGACCTTGCCATGATCCAGATGTAGAACCCATGGGACTTCCCAGAACTACCAGCACAACATAAGTGGATACAGCCATCGCAAGCTATGGACAACTGGCACATGTTGTATTGGTAGTGTCATTAGTAAACACCCCGTCATTACTTGGTATCACATTGGCAAGGACTCGTAATGTATTACCGGTCCTTGCCCAACTGTGCAATATTTTGTCACGCGGTTCATATTTGTCACATCTCACAAGTGGTTATCATGCTAGGGTGTTAGCCCTGATGTGTTGAGGAATGGGAAGCCGAACTCTCGCATTCGTGGAAGTACTGAATTCCAGAGAGTATATGCCGAATTTCGTGTGAAGCTGTGGAAAGGAACATCTCAAATGCTGACTCCCATGTTTGAGCAGGTTGTTTGAGGTCTGTCGCAATATCCTGCCATGGTTTGAGTAGCATGAGCATTGAAGCACAATAAAATGTGTACTGTTCTGGATTGTCGCAACGTGGGAAGTAACGGCCAATAAAATTAGGTAGATTGTTGTGGCCGTGAGCTTGGACAATATGGTGTTTTTGCCGAGCCCGGGGTGATCTGGGAGGTAGGGAACCCTTTCATGACGCAGTCATCCTACAGCGCGTCTGGGCTGGTGCATGAGATCAGATGTTTCATCCATTGGTTCTGCTGGTTGAGCTGCATTTCTTCTCCTCAATTCCACAGGGATGTCTACTTCATATGTGTTGATGAAGAAATTGATAACAATTGAATCCACGAGCGCATGGACAGGTTTTACGAGCCAAGAGGACATTGCTAAGCTGTGAGAGAGTCCAAAGAGAGACAGATCGTCTGGCTCCTTGTTCATTTGCACCATCATCATAAGTCTCAAATGGAGGTACGTAACACATCTGAAGGTCAAGGTTTAGCTTACTATTTGGATTTCATTCATAGGCTTACGGGGCTAGACAGTACCAGCCTCGTTCCACCTGCTATGATGGAGTTGTACATCCGAGGCCTCGTACCGGAAACCCACAGTGTTATTTCTTCCCCATGTTCAACCGTAACTCAGTACTCATGACCAACCTATTATTACTACCAGGTTTGTCCTGCACCACGGTGTTATCTGGCCATGATAAATGGTTCCTCTTGGTGGAGATATAAGTAGGAAAAAAATCCACTTGTCCCTCACTCACTTCTTCCGCCATGCACGCAAACCCTATCGCCAACGACTTGCACCGGTCTTCGAGCATGGACGTCAATTCATCTGAGGTTGAACGCTTCGAGCGACCTCGTGGATTAAAGGTGTATATACTGGCTATTCTGTATTCTGGGATGTAAGCGCATGCCAACCTACCATCCAGGTCTTGTGCCTACACGGAAAACGCTTTGGAATCGTGAATGGTACCAGTAGTCCTCCCTGCAAGGATTTATTGAACAAGCCACACTTCCCCAATTGCAAGATGAATGTGATGCTCAACTCTTGGAGCTTTGAGATCGTACTCAGCGAGTGTCACGCTTCGTGCTCATAGTATGTGGAGAATCATGCAAGTGGTTGAACGGCATCCATTTTTGTCAAGCATCGTAATCATACTGTCAAAACAGCATGCAAGTATATCGAGATACAGTCCAGTTCCAATCAATTTCCTGTTCCAGAGGCAGCCGGCGTACCACAATGACGTTTTGAGCTGCACTCCACAGGTGTCAGACTTGCCGTACGCTTTGAACCCTTATTCAATGGCGCAAACGACTGTTTCCAGACAGTTTGTGTCCATTGACACACGGTAACCCTGATTTGTTCCTGATGTTCTGTCTTGTCGGGATAAGCGAATGGTAGGTTTTCATCGGCCTTGTTGTCAGTGAGCCATTCCTGTTCAATCAATGCGGTCTTCATTGTGTTGATGAACCAAGTCGATGTCTTTAGACATTCCATGTCGTCATCATAGTCAGAAATATCTACGTCCAGCTTCCTCAGCCACCTGATTGAGCGGTCAAACACGCCTTCGACTTCCTTGCATTTGGCATCACTGAAAGGCTTTTGGTAGACCGACTTGAATGGCAGCTTCAAATCCTGCAAAAGTTTGAAGAGTGGCGTCTGGCGTTTAGGTTCAAAGGTTGTCGACAGATATTCGCCCAAAGCCAAGGCTGCACACTTCGACTCTCCTCCTGAATCAGGATCTCTGTGATACCTCAAGAGTTGATCAAACATGGTCATGTCCTTGCCACAGTGCTTGGCAAGATAGGAGTCGATGGTGGGAATGTAACATAGAGTCATCCATGCCAGAACGTGCAAGAACGATTCAAGATCATCTTCAAGTGTGTGATGCTTTCCGGGGTTCTGAAGGAGTTTTGCGGACATGAACTGCCATGTTCCTTAACAAGAGTTTGTGGATCAGACCATGACTGTGCAAAGTGGCACCAAATAGCGTACCGTGCGATCAGGCCGTTTTCTCCTTTGTTCATCCATAACCTTCAACACTTCCCAGTCGATCAATAGTCCTCTGCCATCCTTTGTGAGAATGATGTTGTTCGCGCTGATATCGCAATGTAACAGCTTTGCGGTATGAACAGCGTGTGAGTGAGCTGAGTATTTATACATTAGCATGTCATTCGAGAACTTGTCGCAAAAAGCTCACCCTGGACTGCATCGAAGACCGCTGTGACAAGCTGTTTTGTGTATTGGAACTTCAAAAGAGTATGCCCAACGACACCGTGTATGAGTCGGTAGTGTTGAAACGACGGAAGATAGGCGTTCCGCATAGCCAAGGGGCATCTGCTAACTCGTTCACACGTGTCCTACCCCTTTGATGTCTCCTCCAGTCACGAGTTCCGGGATGTTTCACTGTGCAGAATTTTATAGATCTTGTGCTCGGGAATCATCTTGTCCAAGATGTATCGCCAGGTGTCCTTCAGGTAGATGAGTCGCTCCTCAGACCACAGATCTGCCTCCCCATCTTCACATACCCCGAAGCTATCCTTGTATGGTATCCACACCATTGGGGAGCTGCGGGTATATCGGCTAGCGAGTGATCAATTGTCGCTGGGCAGCCTTGTGCCGTACGCGTAACCCTTTCTGATCAGCCCAGGCACCTCATACTGGTACAGCGGTGTCTCCTTCTCCATTCCCAGTCTCTCCCTCACGCAGGCATCATCATCAGATGGAAGCGCTGCAAGCTTGGAAGATACGTCGTGACCCCATTCCTACGGAGTGAGATGGTGGAACCGCCAGAAAACTTTGGCCATGTGTTCTGGGTGCTCACAGTAATTGAACGATGTGGTCATCACTGTGCTGCCGATCTCCCAGCGGAGGAACAAAGCATGATCCTTTTCAATGACGACTGAAAATGAATGATGGCACAACTGTTTGCTATGCTGAGCACCAGCGTAGTGTGCCAATTGACCCCTCACATATCGTCCATTTGCAGTCTCTGGTGTGAACGATTCATTATCTTGCCCTTCATTTGTGGGATCCTTGAAAGCGGTGCCAATCCAACTGGTTTTGAATTCCATCCAGAGTTCCATTTTCGAGAAATCTGTCCTGTCTGGGGGTGACTAATTCCTGTAAATTGAAATGTCGGGCTTGAGATCCAGGTCGTTCACTTTGTCGGGTTTGGTACTTGTGTTGACAGCCTTGAGGTCTGGCATCCACTGCTCGATAACAATGATCTTGCAGGACGGGCGCATCTGAACAAGGATGTTTGGATATGAGCGGAGTACTCATGAATGGGTCATAGAGGCTACTTTCTGTTGTATTTTGGGGGAGATTCCCAAATGGATCATTGGGTAGTTCTGGCAATTGCGCCTTGGTGGGGAGGTACTTGTCAAGGAATTTGGTGATGGGCATCACACCGAACCAGCGACTGTTCATTTCGTTCGCGATGTGGTTCCGTGCGTTAACAAAGTTGGTGGGAGTGGTGGTGAAACACGAGTCTGGCCCGTACTTGTGTGTAGCGGAAGTGGCTTTGGGTTGGTTGACTTGTGACACAGGGGGTGTAATAGGGCGTTCTGGAGGAGCAGCAGAATCATCCTGAGTTGCATTGGACATGTCAAGAGATGACATGAATAGAAAGAAATGAGATGAATGGAGAAGTTCAAGGACTGAGGAGATCAGCCTGGTATTTATCCTCTGTGGTTGTGGAGACACTGCAGAGTGGACCTGTCAGTCTGAGTCTCGGTAAAATTGCCATTGTTCTACCCACCTTCACGCGGGCTCTTTGGTAGTTGTGTGGACCTCCTTGAGGTGCCAATGGTGGTGGAACAAGGCTGGAAATGAATGCAAGTCCTTGAACACGACGCGTCTTGTCAATTGGTCACGTGACAAATGAGTTCCCCTTTCGTGTAAGTAGCCCCTGTCAGTTTCAGGTGCACGATCAATGCAACATTTTCTGTGCGAACTTTCACTGTCCGACTTGCCATTATCAAACAACTTGACTTCCTCAAACTCCTGGTTACTCACAGCGCCATGCAGCACATGTGCCAATTTTTACTGCAGTCATGTTCCACAGAGCCATTTTCCTCTGTCTTTTGGTACGTTCTCTCAGCATGTTGTTTGAAATATACCCCATACCGTGGTCCGTTTTGCAGAAGCACTCTGGAGTCTCAACTTACGTGGGTGGCTCATTGTTACCAATGCCACTTACCCATGCTCTACATAAAATGGTGACTCTCTTCAGATTGCAGGATTCACTCAACAGAATGTAAGGGACAGAAAAACGCTGGCACCAGAGGATTTCTCGATATGGATTGAGTGTGTTGCGTTACCTGATGCAACCGGCCATAGTAAATTGGCCTTGGCAGCTCTGCTGCAACATTTGTATGAGGCTTGGAACCACAGCAATTGATGGACCTCTACCACCTAGATTGTGAACCAGGCGGCTCCAAACCTATTTTATGGGACCACCTAGAAGACATTGCGTTACCATATGGACCCTTTGAGGAAATGGCCAATGACATCTTGCGGTTGCATGAAACCCTCACTTCCATGAGTTACTAGTGATATCGACACCGCAGCGAGATACCAGGCTAAGTGAGCACACAGCACGACTGCTAGTCGCGGAAGGATGGGAATCACATGGTCGGGCACACTATACAGTCAATGTGGATCAGTAATCCGACAGTCATCATATAGTTAGGGAGCCATGACGCACAAGGTGATGGCGATGGCAGTAAGTGTCTCCTGTCTTCACTCTGTTTGGCAAGCCGACGAACAGGAACGCGTCAGTGGATTTGATAGATGATCTGCGATAAGAGTCTCACAACAGCTTTCATGATCGCCTCCTGGCGGCAGTGGGATGTATTGTTGCACCGATGGTGTGAAAGGAACAATGTACAAACGATTGCATTGTTCATTGTCGACAAAGTACAACTCATTGGTGGGGAAGTAGGCCCTGACGTACGAGGTCATTATCTCCAGGATGCGGTATTTTGTCTGCTCAAACGGAGATGAAGACGTGCATCATAGCATGTAGTGTACCCCTCGACATCTCGGAGAGCGGATAGGCGCTCCATGGGCCCATGTCATTTTCAACTTCAAGCCAGTTCGTGTCAGTCATCTATCCATTTCATCGCTCATGATGCATTCAGCTTGTGATCTCTCAACATGGACATCACTGAGCGGAGCTCTGACGATCGCCCCTCAGCGAATAGGCAATACTTCTCCCCACAACCCACCCTTGCATCGTCCACGTTGTGGGCGTGATAGAGGTGTTGCAACAGTAGCACTGTGGGCGTATGTGCAATGTTGATCGGGTGTTGGTGGGTGATGTCAATGGTGTGCGGGTTCGTTTCATGCCAATCCTTTTTGTCCACTACCATAATGGCCCATAGTATATGGTGTTGGTGTTTTTGTACACCATGTCTCTATGTCCGAGCCCAATGTGACATGTTCGTCTGGATAACCTCCCACATAGTGCTGAGGGTGCATCAGACAGTTGCCGCCGTCAATACACACCATGACGAGAAGGTAACAGTATGATATACAACTGCAGACAAATGTTTCCCAGAATTGAACATGCCCCCACACTCAGATTAGTGACCAGAGCTACGCAATTTCTTGTTGGCTGATCCAGAGACAGATTTCTCTGCTTGTCATTTGGCAGAGGCACTGTTGTTGATTGATTTCCTGGGTTGCAATTCATCCGATGCCGAAATTGCAATCCCCTAAATCCCACCAACCTGTAGTAAAGTCTCTTAACGCAATCATGCTTCTTTGATGATAACCTTTTCATCGGAGGGATGGTCTATCCCTGCTGGGATGCTGTCGCACATATCTTTTAAGATCATAAGAAATGTCGCATGTGTGATTGGTGTCTTCTTTGTATCCTGCGCGAAGTGGTCGCAGAGCTTCATAAATCCATCTTTGAACTTTTGGCCAGCATTGCGGAAGTATGGAGAAAGGCAGTTGTAAAACCACGGAATTGGAATATTGCGCTTCCACTCCGAGACATCACCAGCCCCGCACTTGTGCACTCCAGGGGTGGCCCAAACGGGTGGTTGGCTTCCGCCATCACTTGGAATGTGGGTAGCCAGGTCAGGAATGTGGCAGGTATCCTGCTGGCGCACAGTAACAATGGTGGTCAGGGGTTTGGACACAGCAGGAGCTGGCAGGAGTTGTGGTGTACAAAGAGTGGGGTTGGTAGGGTTGGCAGGGGCAGTATTATGTTTCGCCGCTGATCGCGAGGCAGACCGACAGGCGGCAGTGCCAGACTTGGGGGTGTTAGAAAGCAATTCCTTCGTGAGATCTTCTAGTTTGTCTTTCCAGATTTGATGCATGTAGTAGGGGCCATTCATATTGACGCAGATGATCCACAAAACCCAGAAGAACGACTCAAGATCATGGTGGGCTTGGTGAATGACCTTGCCCTTCCTGCCATCGTCAGACAATAGCTCGCCGGCCATGAATGGGAAAGTACCCTGGAAAGCCATGGAGTGCGGACTCTCAGTCTCAATTGCAACACACTCACTGTAATACATCCCTTTCTCTCCTTGGCTGATATACAAAGGTCTTCTGCATAGCCCCAGTCTCCCAGCATGCCCGCGTGTTTGGGATATGCTCCCGGCTCTTTAGGCCATTCAGGGATGATGTGCACAATGTTGGGGCTTTCGACTCTGTACCACAAGTTTGCCTTGCTGATATCGCAGTGCAAGATGTCCTTCCTGAGTCCGTTGAAATGTGCTGTCAAAAGGAAGTGATGAGCTCGAGAAGCTGAGAAGGTAGTATCAGGCAACCCATGACACCATCCACCAACTCATGCCAACAAGAGAACCATATGAGGGGTGCACCACAAGTATGAGATATGATGCCGATATACTAGTGGGGTTCCTGATACAACAGAATGGGCCCCATCATTTGTTTTCCTTCGCTATCCACACTGACCGGTATCATAACCACTTCTCCTTTGGCATCCCATTGTGGGACGTTGAACCTCGCTAGGATGTTTGTGGTGGTATCTAAGCACCGCCTTGGCTGGCGATGTGCAGGATAGTACCCTGTCTCACGAAGGTTATCATCTGCTTCGGGGTTGTCTGCGAACATCTGCTCGCAATCCAGGACTATGGGAATGCCCAGCAAATGCTTTACATCATCCCATTTGATACCAGGGGGTTGCACACAGCCTCGGAAGACACGAAACTCGTCATCGGGTCCAAATACTTGGAGCTTGTGTTCTGCGAGCAGCCTCGGTTCACATTATTGCATCAAATTGTAGATTTCAATGTCAGTGTTGCGGTCTGTATCCAGCCAGCATAGCTTCAGGATGCAGTTAAGTTCCGGCCCCGCCATACTACCCGACGATGTAACGACCAAGGTTCTTCGTAGTCGTTCTATGTGAGCAACGTCTGCAAGAGAGCTTTAATGAGGTCTTCTATATGGTGCTTGCAATGTCAATGATCAAGAGAGAGAGGGTAACTGAAGTGGTTATTCAATGGGTAGAACCAAGGGAAATAACAAGAGAACTAGACTAGAGTACTCTATGTAAAGTACTACTATATATACTACGAGAGACCATGCACAGACCATGCTGTGTGTGTCTATAACAAGTAACTAATGCGACTACTGGTTACCATGTGGTAATCCTAGATAAGAGCTGTTAGTGCTATTGGACGATAAGGGAAAGTGAGTCAATGGTAAAAGCACGAGGTGTCCATGAGGATGCAATGTGTGTGCCATGAGGTGCACAGCCGAGATAAGAGATAAGGTCATGTGACCTATCATGTGACTAGATGTGATGTAGATCACGTGACTGCTAATTCAATGGTCAATAAAGGCAAGGAAAAGGAGAAAAAGACAATAGGCAATAAGCGCAAGTGTAACAGACGATGCCTTACAAAGAGGCACCTTGGTACCTCTCGATTGCATTGCGCTAGACGCATAGAGCAACAAGTCTTGCACCTTCACTCCGTATAGGTTTCCAAGTTTATAGATGTTCAATTTCTGGGACCACAGGGATGCATTGTGTGGTCGAAGCCATTCCAGGTGTGATCCGCAGATGAGAGGCTGATAAGAACAGTAAGGAATAGTACAGGAGAGCGATGGATGTCGAATGCTATGGAAAAAACAACAGAGCCGCAGGTGAAGAGACCCAGAGTAAACATTGACCTGCAGAGGGACGAAGCCACAAAAAAATGGCAGTTAAGCTGGGCTGCAACTGCATAGCCAGCTATTTCCATGAGCTGAAAGAGTGCATGATGGCTGAGACTGTCCGAGAAGGCGCATTTGAGCTCACAATAGCTATAAACCTAACAGAACACAATTGAGTTGGCGGCGTGTGACAGAACTAGGATAACATCAGGTTTCTGGATGCCTTCAATAAGAGTTGTAGAGTGCTGGCGCCATTCGGTATGTGTGGAGCACGCGTTGGTCTGGGAGTATGCAGTTAGAAGAATCTGATTTTCCCAGTGGTGTCAGTCGTCTCTTGATGGGGTGGCCAGGCAATTTTTAGTCTCACTTTATTGAAACATTCTGGAACCACTTTTTCGGTGGGGGCACTTTCAATGATCGCCCATTTACTCGACTTCTTGTCATACAGCCTGACTTCCACGACCTCCTCGAATATCTCATTGATCGCTTGAAAGGGAGTCTGACCCAGTGAACAAAGCTCCTCAGGTAACGAAACATAGGGGAAAAAGAGGAGTGGATCACAATCGTAGTTGACAGTATTCTTTCCCAAATCCTGATGGACGTGACGGTCCATTATCTTGTGGGTTAAACCATCGCGCCCACCACAGGTGGTTAGGTACGAATCGAGCTGTCTGCAAAAAATGAGTTACTGGAACGGGTTGTTCAACGGGAGACTTGCAGTGAGACCAATTGTCCTTCGCTCAGATGCTAACATGATCTTTGAGGAAGAAAAAATGACGGTGTTTTGAATTATCTATCCGATGCTGTAACTCATGTAAATTAGAAGCAACATTTTCTTCCATCCACCAGGGGAGTTGAAAGATTCAGATGTAAGTTGTTCGTGTGAGGTTTGCAGAAATTCCGAAACTTGGACAGTTGCCAGGGGAGCGAGTTGGGGATTACCCAAAAAGAAATCTAGCTATGCAAGGTTCCCACAACTCTTGCAAGCCTGACGATCCGCTAAACTGAACCTAATTAGGTAGTCTGGTGACCGGTCCTTATTGGATGACTTTCCATTAGTCTCAGACCATCTGTTTTCATTGTGCCATTTTTGGGAAGCTCGCTCGGAAACTTCTGGCACTGGAGACTTTTGATAGATGACTAGGGTCACCTGACCTGCCCGCTAAACGAGCCTAATTAGGCTCCTAAGTTCATCATTTGTGTCCTGGAGCCTTGTTAGGCTCCCTTTCTATGTTATTGTTGCCACCACCAATAAATATGTGCCCAAATATCCAGCCTTTGGGGGGCATGACAGCCAAAAGACAGTCCAAACTCCTGAGCAGCATCTTGGCCACTTCACTAAGCTCCAAGTCGGACAGACAGTCAGACTCGCCAAGTGTGGACTCGCAGTCTGAGCCTGAGGCAGATAGCATACTTGATGAAACCAGATCACTCAGGTCTCATGCTGTTACCACAATTCCACTTGCTCCCAGTGGTTCCTCTGTCCCTGAAACACCCAGAGCTTCCTACATGCCTATTGGCAACCTCAACTCTCAGCGTAGTGCCAGTACCAATGATGCTGTAGCTGCTAAAGGGACTCCTTCAGCTATTGGGGTGCTGAAGTTCTACAGACCTGCCACCTCGTTTTATTCTGCTGTCACCCCATTCCAACATCGAAAATCTGATCCCAATTCCTCTTGAACCTTACACCTTCCTGAATCAAAACTGGTAAGTGTTTTGTGTGCTGATGAGGTGTTCTGTTGAATTAACACATGCAGGACACCGAGGCAAACTGTGACACCAAAGAACGTGAATGGGAGGAAGCACAACTCATGCTAGCGGTTGCACAAGCTCAGCGCAAAGTTTGTGATCTCAAACATCAGCTCGTCGGTGCTTGGGTTGAGGAGTCAGACTCATTAGGAAATCTATACTGTTTCAGAATGTAGGAAACACAACATAGGGTTGCACATGCCAATTTTGATATTGGACTGATCTGTCGAGACATATCCAAGAATGCTGTTCCATTCCTGAGTGGGTACAAGTGTCACCAAACTTCTAGTTTGCTTCATGAGAGCTTCACCATTGGTATGTACCATTCCACTGTTGATTCAATTAGCTGCTTGATCTATTGTCTGGCAGCACCACCTGGCTCCTCCAATTCCTGAGTTTTCGCCATATTCAGACTGTGTCTTGTTGTAGATTTGTACTATGTTCCAATGTTCTTCTGATTGTAATGTAATGTTTCGAATGGCATGACATGTGAGTTCTAAGATAGTATGGTGTCATTGTTGATTTTAACTGGTTCCACTGGGGCTGTGAATACAGCATTCTTAAATGCAGTAGAACACAAGCAAGAACGACCCAGAAAATACTTCCCGGGCCTTCATTCTGCCCTGCTGCTCTGTGGACACTGTGTGTCATGTACCTAAATGTGCGGCTGTGTGGCTGTCAGCTGTCATGCTGTCATGTTGTCACACTGCTGTAAGTCTCTGTAACCAATGTGGTAACTGTCCCGAAAAAGGTGATTTGCTGATGTGCTGCATTGTTGATCTTGCACAATGTGGTTGATGGAATGTGTGAGATCTGTTCAGAAGTGTAGCACATCATTTTGGAACCTTGCCAATGTGCCTGTTGAATGTTTGAACATTCATTGGTGAGGTTGATGATGTGTGGATACTGTGACTGTAAGGGATCCACTCACGATGATCAACTTATGTTCTGATAAGCTTGGTCACTATTTCATTAAAGTTCTGTTCATCCATGTAAATTTTCCCTCTGGTCAGTATAACCATCCAAAAACAATCAAGATGTTCGTGAACTTGAACAGTCTTGTCTGTCTGTGGCCCTGGGCTCAGGCTTACTGTGTCTCTTTACATAACACAGATCACTAGAGTAGTAGGGTCAAAAGTCTGAATTGGCGCTTCCTGCCACAAGGTTTCTTTGTCCAAGGAACAAGTCAGGTCTGGGGCAATATCTAGTCAAGAATTGTTGCCTGTCATGCTCCGATTACCACCATCTCAGTGGTCAGAACCGATCAAGCAAAAGATGGCTGATAATGATGGGCACTGTGGTGACGTTCTCAGGCTCAAATTGCAACTTCCTGGTCTCTGTGCTCTCAACTTGAAGACTACCAAGGAAGTTCTCTGGAGATCCAAGGCACTCTTCATGTTAGTGTCATGGACCATTTCATATCTGCAGAAGTATGAACTCACAGGCTGTAGTGGAAGAATTTTGCAGGATTTCATGGTAATTATCGTCCTTGTCATATTGCAGAATCCTTGATCATGAAGACTTGCCGTATGGATATGCAAGATATCCTACAAATATTTTGCAATACACATGCCACACTGACGCATTTCGCCATATTTGCAGGACACGCAACACGATACATGCAATACACCTTTCCCATTGCAAAATTTGCAACATCGCACTCTCCCTACAGTTGATCCAACACATGCAATACACACCGTGTCTTGCATTAACTACTCACCCCCTCCGTGCCCATGCAATACTTGCAGTATGCTCTCTGACTCAATAAGTACCTGTGATACACTTCACATCTTGCATCGACTAGTACTCACCCTCTCCGTGCCCATGCAATGCATGCAGTATGCTCCCCGACTCGATGCCTCCATCTGATACATGCAATACACAACTACTCGCCCCCTCCACTTCCATGCAATATGGCAGTATGCACCTTGACCCGATCCACCACCTCTATCCGATATATGCAATACATCCCACGCTTCTGTCACTTACTCACCCCCTCCATGCAATACACACAACACATTTGCAAGATGCGCAACACACCAACGGACACACTTTGATACATATGTTACTTCTCATTTCACATAAATGCTAGTTGGAATTGACCCTTCCTCCTCCCAGCCTCTTCCCTCCATGTAGTAGCATATTCTCAATTCCATGCTTCTTCCTGTTCCACATCATGCACTTACAATTCTGGCAGTCAGTGATACAAGATACTATATGTCGAAGATCTAGATACATGAAGATCGATAAGGATATGACATGTATTTACCATGATCAACTAGCCTAGTTGTCTTTGCCAATCTTGCGTTTCCTGGGTATGCAATGAGTAAATGCAATATTCCAAGACACAGATATGTGCTTTCATGGAGGATCACCACTATCCCTGGTAGGTCCCCACTTAGTGCTGCTTTTTGGCTTCTTCGCAGCCTCAGTAGCGGGAGGAGGAACGCAATTCTCTTTGCCGATGGCATTGTCTTGATGGGCACACTGAGATGGGATATGTTTTCTCTTGGGTCGTTCAAGAGAAGTTGCCTCTGCACTCAGCTCAGTTGTAGCACTGTGAGGCACGGGCAGATTAATCATGCCATGCTGAGTGGGTGGAATGACTGGTGCAGGGAGGATGTTGATGTCAGAGAGCTGTCTGGGCGAAGCAGATGCAACAGTAGATGCAGCAGGAGGGCTGGCAGAATCACTGACAGCACCCGATAGTCCAGTAGAACCACTGATGGACTTGTAGATGCGCTGTCGATACCACCTAAATCGAACACATTCAGCACAAGCTGGTTATCATTCTGATTGAGGTTACTCGTTCCAAACATGCCAAACTGACTGACATCAAAGCCAGCGAGCTCAGGGTACATCGTTCATGGGGTCAAAGAGCCCAAATCCAAGTCACTGTGTGACTTGGAGATGGTCCCAGGAGGAACAAAGGGATAGTCTTGCATGTTTGTCCCAAAATGGGATCCTGCCATCACTGAATCTAATGAAGACGTAAAGGGGTTGCCGAAGGGGTCATTCCACAGTGAACCCCTGAAATCTGAGTCTGACCAGCCAGTCAAGCCCTCAGAATTTAGGAGGCTTGTGAAGGTTCCTACTCTGGGTATATCTGTATGACTAGAGTCGAAGACTGATGGTGATATTGTTGGTGTTGAAAAAAGAGATGGTGCAAATGTTGCAAGATGTTGCATGATTCAATACTAGTGCGGATATTGCAGGATGCATGGCTGGGGGTATTGCAAGCTTTGTGGGGCCATGGGTATTGCAAGATCTGTGGATGTGGGTGTTGCAGGAGGCGTGACTGGGGGTGTTGCAAGCTGTTGCGAGGCCATGGGTATTGCAAGATGAGGTGTGGGGGATGTCGCAAGCATTGCAGTAATCGAAGCTGACGATGGACTATAAGTATTGGGGGGTGGGTTCATCTCTTCTTCATCAGCGCCGTCCATACCCCCCTCAGTGGTCTTCTCATTTGTCTCCTTGTCTTCCTCCTCTTGTTCACTGTCCTCCTCGGTGGGCTTCTCATTCATCTCCTTGCATTCCTCCTCTTGTTCAGAGCGACAGCCAGCGTCGGCCCCAGTAGAGGCTTCCTCAGCCTCCCGGGGAACATTATCCCTATCTTCTGGAGATGCTGGTATTGCATCGGTTAATTTTCATGTAATGTTCCATGCATAAATGGTACTGACCAAATACCTTGCCCAGAAACTCACTGAATGCTTCGACTACCTTACTTTCGAACTTGGAGTAGGCATCAGCGAAGTCGTGGCTGTCCCTGGTCTTTCCAGTGTGTATACTATATGGCTATCAGTACATCTGTGGGTCAAGGATATGGGAATGTGCTGACCTTGCTACAAATTTTCCGCCCTCAGGATCGAGAGGGTCAATACCCCCTAATCAGGACAGTGAACTTCAACCCTGTCTGCTTGCCCAAGTGACCAAGAACATGTTGCAGCACTGCGCCACATTGCTGTATATTGCTATCCATAGACATCAGCACATGAAGGGTACAGGTATAGTTCAACACTTACCGATGACGAACCATTGGGTCAGTCTGTACTATGTTGTCGTTATCATTGTCGTCGTCAGACTCAGGGTCAGTGGATTCTTCACTTGACTTGCAAGACTTCTTCCTCTGCTTCACATCCTCCTTCTGCACCTCACTCAGTTGGTGTATTTCTTCTTGAATCTCTGGGGACTCGTTCTCAAACATGTCACAGATCTTCTTGCTGACATTGATGATTGGTGTTCCAGCTTCCACCTCCTTCTGTACGTGGGACGTGTAGTACTTCTTCGAATATATCTTCGCTTCTTGATGCGTGTCTTGGACTGGAGGAGGCCATTCATAAGTTTTGCAGTCTTGTTATTGGCGGCACAGTTGTTGCCAGCACCATTATGCCAGTGCATCCAGTGCATCCAGTGCCTGATTTACCTCTGTCGATAGTTGATAGCATCAGTGAGAGCCTTCTTCTGATCTTCGAAGAGGTGTGCATCAGCTGACACACCAGGTAGGGCACTCAGACGCTCAGGCCAGCGCTGAAAGAATCAGCTGTAAAGGGTGGGCCAATGCTTAGTATAGGAACAACTGCCAATCTTCTTGAACCTGACGAGCTCTTGCTGAAGGAAGGCCTTTTGCTCTTCCGATGTCCACTCCGATGGCATCTTGGAATGATCAGTGATAGATTAAACATGTGAGACCAATATATACCAACCTTTTATGACACACAAATTTTTGTGTTGACAAGTATACCAACATGTTCAAGCGCGTGTTTTGTGAATGGAACAATATGAACACTGTACCAACACGTCCGAGAGCTGTAGCATGAAGATTCGTGAACCAAGTGTATGTGTTATAGAGTGTGGAGGGGTGAATGAGTATACCGACACGTTAAGGCGCGTGTTTTGAGCATGATGGAGGGGGGTTTGGATAGGCTGGTAGTGTTAATGCATCCAAGATGACCATGGCACAGTACTAGTATATGTATGGCAAATCGGCTCAGTAAACGATCTAGAGTTTATGAGATCTCACCTAGTCCAAGTACTTCGTAGTTTATTGGGTTCACTTGGAAAGCCGACTCATTGCAGGCACTCTTAGATTCTACATAAATTTTGCACTGCCTATTCAGTACTTATTGTCTAATCCAAAAGGGCATCAGGCACGGCCTGGTATAGCAAAAGGCCCTTGTGTTCTAATTCACTCACTTTGGTACCCTCCATGGCATTCAGGAGCAGGTCCTCCAAGACCCTGATAATGGTGCAAGTAACTTTGTAAGGCAAAGTCTCTGAGTCTTCACTGTGCCCTTTGGAGGGGGGAAGTTTCTGAATATCAGCCTCAATAAGCTCGACGGCAAAGAGCATGTTGTATATTTCATTATAGTTCCCCGAAGATATAAACCTCTCACAGAGAGCCACCATCCGTTCACGCAAGGACTTCCCAATGACCAGCTTGAGCGCATTCCGAAGTTGATATTCCAATCTGACAATGGGCCTGCTAAAATATGGTATTAGCATACTCACGGAGCCTTTGATGCGACATTCTGCATGCCTACCTAGACTCAGGCTTGCCTGGTTTGTTCCCCTGCTTCTTTGGCCAACCAGCACTGTCAATGCTTCATATGAGCACATGAAGGATGTGTCAATATATATACAAACATACCATTGGGACAGGATATTGCTTATGGATTGACGAGGTTGTCCAATGAGGGCAATGGCTTGTTTGGGAGCTCTAAGGTTTCCTGGGTTCGGCACATGTTAATACCCACATAACAATGGATGTATGGTGAATTCCGTTTGTCATTTGTGATATTCTGCCGTTTCTGTGTGATTTTCTGGTTGATCATGCTGCGATTCCTGGGGAATGGATTCAATGAGTACAAGTGGTGGGGGAGAAGATGTAGCTAACCTCTCCTAATATTTTGTTCGATATTTGTGAGCAGCCAAAGTTTTCTCTTCTGGAGTAAGGTAGATCTTTGGTCGACCCATGGCATTGAAATGATGTGGTGTGTGGTGAGAAAATGAGAGAATTACAAGGAGTACCAAGTAACGCTACCAAGCTGTGTTCAAGTTCCACCAGTTTTTGTGCACCTGTATAGGAGATTTATTCACAACTGTCATCCTTTCGTGGTGCTCCTGCATTTCAAATGACCCCCGATATCGCATAACAACATATTGGACCTTGGATAAGTGATCCCAACCCTGTTTACATTGTTTCATGGGGCAAGAACAGGAGAGTCTCTTTGCCAACTTCATCACACTCGCTACCGTGACCATCAATCAATCATGTATCGTAGTCTGATCTTGTCTGTCACACCGCTGAACTGAATCCACGACCATCTGCAGCACCTGATCCAGAACCTGTTGTGGTGCTGAGTCATCTTCTAGGGGAAATGAGTACTTATACTGGGTAGTGGGAACCGATGGTGGGTTCGCTTGAGGGACACGCAATGGGATAGTAGTCGGAGGCGATCGGTTAAAGCTGGACCCGGAGGCTCTGGCAGTGGATGTCGATTGTGTAGAAGGACCAGTGTCAGTCCATGGCCTGGACAGTGCTGTCGAGGTCGTCCTCTGCATTGGAGATGAAGTAGATGTTGACGTTTATGGTGTGGGCAATGGTGCATTCTTCATTTGAGGGGAGAGTATGTCTTCGGAAACAGTAGCCGCTCTGCTATCTGTCTTCTTTCGAGGCGGCATATGGACATCATCAAACCGAACACGCTTTCCTTTGTCTTTCGATGCTTTGTCTGCCTGAAACATTGCCCAGGCGTGAGCGATGTACGGCTGAAATGCAGGGTTAGTAGCAACTGGTTCATCATCACTGTCCAAGTCTTCCATCACAAACGCAAATGCGGACAGATCAATGTCTAGTACCACAAGTGTCTCCGGGTATGACGTGGCTAGAATACCAGCAGTAATATGAGGGAGCAACTCCCTCGAAAAGGTGTTAACCGTTGTCGAAGACGAGGTGGAAGCAGAAGGTTGCGCAGATTGCCGTGATGCAAAAAATTGGTCCACTGTGTCCTTAAAACATTGTCCCCCTGGTACTCATGGTATCTCGAGACCATCCAGCAAGTAAAGTCTGCTGTCGGTTCCTCAGATGACTTTCCCTGAGTTCAAATACTCGATGCAGACTGGACACATCCACATAAAATGACCAAACCCTGTGCAGAATTTGCACAAGGCTGGTGGACGGATGGCTCGGTTAGCCTCAACTTTGATAGCAGGAGACAGGTTATAAGATGGAATAGGGATGGTAGGTTGCATCTGTTGATGGGACAGTTGATAGGTTGTCGGTTATTGGAGAGCTGGGTTAAACGCGGGTTGTTGAGGGGCAGGGTGGAAGGCCGGTTGTTGAGGAGCAGTGTTGAACGCAGGTGGTAATGATGATTGGAGGGGGATCCGGATAAAAGGAATTTAGCGACTGTAGTGATGTCATCCATTGGATACAGATCATCTGGGTGGATATCTTGCTTGACGAAAAGGAGGCATTCACGGATCTTTTGCTGGAGAGCGTGAGGGAATCCATTGAGGTAGAGCATGTTCCTTTCGGTCGTTGCGAGTTTGTCGTTAGCTACGAGTACTGCGGTTATCTTTAGGAATGCTTGGGTATACTCTCCGAGGTCCTCCTGATTGTGCATATGTTGCAATAGCGTGTACCCAGTGTAAACACCAGGTACAGAGAAACTGCCCATGGGGCCTTACCTTTGGAGAGAGAGTACTCAGAGATGATAGCGGTAAGAGATCAAGAGAGTTATCTTCTATTTCAGACTCAGCAGAGTCTTATATACAACTATTTACTGATTACATAAGCAGGTCACGTGACATCAAGTACGTGTCCTTTCAACACTCCCCCTTGTCTAGTATACGGTAGATACATAGATATCAAGTGAGAAGTACATAGTAATGTAAAAAACGTCCGCACATTTCAGGCGAGTTGAATTCCAAACCAAGCTGGGAGCGAAACTCCTTGAACTTGACATGTCCAAGGTTCTTGGTGAACA